>JAOWBW010000545.1:356751-441251 GCA_026119855.1 Campanula takesimana
TGGATAGTGGATGCTCACGACACATGACTGGAGATTCAGAACTACTCTGCAGTTTCATCCAAATGAAAGGTCCCCCAGTAGTGTTTGGTAACAAACAAGAAAGGAGAAACAGTAGGATATGGAGCAATCAAACGAGGAAAGGTGACTATTGAAAATGTGTCACTAGTAGAAGGACTCAAGCACAACCTCTCTCCATATCTCAGTTTTGTGACAAAGGAATGAACTGCATCTTCACATCAACTAGCTGTTATATCAAAGATGCTTCCTCTGGAGTCACTCTACTGACTGGCAACAGAACAGGTGATGTTTATATGATAGATTTAAGCAATATTGTTTCTATTGCTGACCTCTGTTTTGTAGCCAAAAATATAAGTGAAAGCAGCTGGTTATGGCATAAGCGGCTCAGCCACTTGAACTTCAAGTATCTAGCAAAACTGCACAGGGATGGTCTAGTAAAAGGACTACCCAAAGTGGCTGACCATCATGATGAAAAGTGTAAAGCATGCCAGCTTGAAAGCAGCCCAAACAGTCATTTCCTAGTAAAACCGCGCCTTCAACGAACGCTGTTTGCAACTGCTGCACATGGATTTATTTGGACCTGTCCCAACCGCCAGTATAGGAGGAACCGCTATACACTTGTGGTGGTTGATGATTATTCAAGATATATGGGTGGAAATGATGGCCTCTAAAGATGATACTTATGGCATCGTAACCGCTCTCTTTAGACAGCTCCAAACTCAGAAATTGGATGACATTGTTGCCGTGCGTTCAGATAATGGAACCGAATTTACAAACAATGGTGTTGCCCAATATTGTGATGATCATGGAATTGATCATAATTTCTCTGCCGCTGGAGTTCCACAACAGAATGGAGTAGTGGAAAGAAGAACAGAACTTTGATTGAAGCAGGGAAGACTATGATTGCAGAAGCCAAGCTTCCCAAGTACTTCTGGGCCGAAGCTGTCAATACCGCATGTTCACCCAGAACCGCTCCCTCATCATCAAAGTTCACAACAAGACTCCTTATGAATTGTGGAGAGGCAGATCACCCAACATTGCCTTCTTCAAGATATTTGGATGCAAGTGCTACATCTTGTACAATGGCAAAGAGCATCGAGGTAAATTGATGCTAAGGCCGATGAAGGTATTTTTGTTGGTTATTCTAAACACTCCAAAGCTTTTCGTTGTTTCAATAAGACATCTTTAAAAATTGTAGAGTCAGTCCATGTTACATTTGATGAACATGCTCTCCTTGAGCCACATATGGCTCCAAATGTTGCTAATGATTTTAGTGATTTTGAGACAGGCACTAGACATAGAGCAACTGACAACCATCCTACTGAAACCGCTACATCCAGTTCTTCAGCCGCACCTACTCAAACCGCTGATGGTGTAACTGTTGAACCGCTGTCCTCTGATCCCATTCAAACTGTTGAACCAGTTTCCAAATCTAACCTTCAATGAAGATTTCAATGATTATCAAGATGATCCTCCTCTGGAAAATCTTCAAGAAATAGTGGTTCAAGACAACCTCCCTCCTGAAATTAATGAGCATAGAGACCCCAACTGCCAACGTTATTGGTCCTATCAGTACTGGTGTCCAAACCAGAGGGAGTTTGACTCACAGAGATGATCACAGTTTGTTCTCAACTGCTCTGTTATCTCAGATGGAACCGAAGAAGGTAGATGAAGCTCTAAGTGATCCAAGTTGGGTAATTGCAATGCAAGAAGAGCTTAATCAGTTTGAAAGATGCAAAGTTTGGACTCTAGTTCCAAGGCCCAGAGATCACACTGTAATTGGAACAAAATGGGTATATAAAGAAGACAAGATGATGAATGGTGCTATAACTAGAAACAAAGCTAGGTTGGTTGCTCAAGGTTATAGGCAAGAAGAAGGATGACTATGATGAAACCTTTGCCCCTGTAGCCAGACTCGAAGCCATAAGATTGTTCCTGGCCTATGCATCCTTCAAGAAATTCAAGTTATATCAAATGGATGTGAAGAGTGCATTTCTGAATGGTGAACTACAAGAAGAAGTTTATGTAGCCCAACCGCCAGGATTTGAAGACAACAAACTTCCAAATCATGTCTTCAAACTCAAGAAAGCATTGTATGGACTCAAACAAGCTCCAAGAGCATGGTATGACACTCTATCTAAATTTCTTATTGAACAAGGCTTCTCTCGAGGTAAAATTGATACAACTCTATTTATAGCTAAACACAAAAGTCATTCATTATTAGTTCAAATATATGTGATGATATTATTTTTCGGTTCTACTAATGAAACTATGTGTGTTAAGTTTGAGAAGCTAATGAAGAGTAAATTTGAAATGAGTATGATGGGAGAGTTGACATTCTTTCTTGGACTCCAAGTCAAGCAATGCCATGATGGGATCTTTATCAACCAAGCCAAATACACTAAAGATTTGATAAAGAAGTTCGGGCTTGAAACCGCTAAACCAGTTGATACCCCAATGCCTAAGGCCTGCAGTTTGGATCGAGATGAACATGGTAAGAAAGTTGATCAAACTCTCTACCGAGGTATGATTGGCTCTCTCTACTTTACTTAACTGCTAGTAGGCCAGATATCATGTTCAGTGTTTGTGTTTGTGCTAGATTTCAAGCTGATCCTAGAGAATCTCATCTTATTGCTGTTAAACGTATTATTAGATATTTATGTGGATCTGTTAACCTTGGACTTGGTACTCCAAAGAATCTTCATTTGATCTATTAGGTTATTCAGATGCTGACTTTGCAGCATGTAAGATAAGCAGAAAGAGCACAAGTGGTACTTGTCAGTTCCTTGGAACGCGGCTTGTGTCATGGTCCAGCAAGAAACAAGCGTCGGTTTCAGTCTCAACCGCTGAAGCTGAATATATAGCGGCTGGAAGCTGTTGCTCTCAAATTCTCTGGATGAAACAACAGTTGGAGGACTACGGGATATTTGAACAAAACTGCCCTATCTACTGTGATAGCACTGCTGCAATATCCATCTCCAACAATCCAGTTCAGCACTCAAAAACCAAGCACATCGACATAAGATATCATTTCCTCAAAGACCATGTTGAAAAGAAAAACATTTCTAGCAAAGGTGGGAACAGATGATCAAATTGCTGATATCCTCACCAAACCGCTTGAAAATTCCAGGTTCTATCACTTACGAGGAGAAATGGGTATGTTAGAACTAACTTAAGATATCATATCTATATATATTATTTCTAATATCTTTTGTTTAAGTGTTTTGGCTATGCTTAGAAAAGTCATCTAGTGTGCGGTTCTGTCATCATTGAAACCGCATCAATAAATGGTTCGGTACAAGATACTCCATCAAACTGACGAGTCAAAATGAAAAATCGGTTCTTTCAAAACCGACAAGAAAGCAAAGTCATTCGGTTTAAACATATAAACCGCCATCAGATTAGAGAGACATCAGTTTCATGAAAAACCGCTGAAGACGTAAGGTAAGGTAAGTCGGTTTGCTCAATCAAACTGCTCAGGTATGAAATTGCATTTTAGTCCCTACTTTATGTCATATCAATTATAAGGACCTTTTTGCAATTTTCTCTGCCGCATTAAATTCTATGTGACGTGGGACGCCAAATCTGGAGACAATCGTGCGCCGTTCTCGTCGTTCCATTACCCGAGGAACAGTTATTTGAGTATAAAAGACAAAGTTTATTTCTTTTTACCTTTTTACCTTCTTCATCATTCATCTCTCTCTCTTCTGCACTGTTTTCTACCTCCAAATATTTCCCATAACCTTTTCAAAATTTAAATGGCACCTAAGAAATCATCCGACCCTTCTGCTCCATCTACATCTAAAACATCCAAAGGCGATATGGTATGATTTCTTGACCCTTCACTCTAGCATTTCATCTCTTTCCGCCATTGTTGTTCGTAAAAGCTTGTTCATATTCTAATATTTTTTTGCCTTTTCGTTCAATTTTTGGTTGATTATGCTTACATATGTTCATATATGCTGGGTTTGATGTTTATTTCTTGTCTTTTGTTCAATTTTGAACAATTTTGATTTTTGGGTTTTCCGGTGTTCTTTCTTATTTCTTTTGATACTATGTTCTGGGTTTGTTATTAGAACTTGTTCTTTTAGAATTTGTTCTTTAGAACTTTGTTTGTATCTGTTCTTTTCGAGTCTTTTGGTATACTTCTTTCATGTTTTGGTTAAGTTTTTGTTTTGCATGTTTATCCCCTGTTCATCATGTTCTTCATGCATTCAAATCCTTTTCAAATTCTTTTCATGTCTAGTTTTGGGTGTTTACCATTTTACCCCTGCTTTGCTTTAACCGCCTATTTAATTGTTAGAATTCCTTGTAGCGGTTTGTATGCTTGAGTTATCAAACTGCTTGCACCAATCTCTTACTAACTTTGATTATGTTTAGGATGAATCCAACTTTGTACCTGGATCTCAAATCATTCAAGCCGAATTTGAAGCTGATTCAGTTGGAAGAAACTGATAGCTCTGCTTGAGTCATCGAAACTGCTGCCCCTGTTCCAATTAGATGAACCGAAGTTTGATAAGGAAATTTGTGCAGAATTCTTTGACAATGGGATTGTCTCTATGGTCCCTCTGTTGAATGGAAGAGGTGAAGAAATCAGAGATTTAGAGTCTGGGGAAGTCAGGACTGAAAATGCCATCAAGTCCACTGTCAGGACAAAAGATGTGGTTCTATCTGCTTTAAAGGTTGCTATCCTGGCTGGTTTAGAAAACTCCGGAATTCTTTCCATCAAACCAGAGTTAGTCAGCCGAACTACTGAGGAACTCTTAGGGGTCTCTGTCTTCAACACTAAGACCACCCCAAGAAGGAGTTTGGAGAAGTTATGGCAATTTGTGTGATTTAGTAGATACTGGAGTGATGTGCAAGAATGGCAATCACAACAACTTCACTACTGAGCAGTACAACTATTGCGTGGCTATCTACAAAGGGAAGAAGCTGCACTGGCCAAGAATCATAATGCAAGAAATGATCAATGCCCTCAGCCGCCATACATCTGCCAAGCCGCTGGAAAAATGAAAATCAGAACCCACTGCAGGCTTTTGACAAAGTTCCTGCATCAAGATTCTGTTATCTTTAAAGCTTCTATGGCAAACGAAGCTGAGTGGGTGCAACCGAATGAGAAGACCTTGTTTGGTGCTTCAAAACTTGATGCGTTCAGAACCGGATTGGATGGCGGTTTGTATAAGCGGTATGGAATGCTGATCCTCTGCCTGAAGAACAGAGAGGACCCTATCCTGAGGCTCGGCTTAATAAGTCAGGCAAACCTTATACCGGTGCCATATCAGATCAAGCCGCAGCTACAAGAGCTAGAGAAGCAGCTCAAACTGCCACCTTGAATAGGCTAGGAGTTAGCCTGGATGGAACTGAGGCCCCAGTTGAGAGGGAGTCTGCGGTTGAGGGGGAGCCTGCAATCCCTGTGGCTCAACCCAGGGAAACCGCGGCTCCAAGAAAGAAGAAAGCCAAAGTTACTGACACTTCCAAACCCTCATCCAATCTTCCTCCAAAACCATCCTCACCAAAATCCTTCCTTATTCTATCCAATCCTTCTTCTGAACCGCTTCCACCTTCATCTAAACCAATTCCCTTCACTAAATCAACTCCTCCTACCTCATCTAAACCCCAGATAAAACCCCTTTCCCCAATAAAGCCAAATGTTGAAAAATCCATGAATTTTGCATAAAATGTGCAAATCTTGAGAAAACTGAGAGCCACCACCTCTGAACCCAAACCTATCTCACCTCCAAAATCCCCTCTCAAACTGCCAACTGTTCAATTCACTGAAGAACAGTTACAGCTAATCTTCTCTACCCTTCCCAACCTTAAACCTTCTACTCAAACCGAGCCTGAGCAGACTGACATGTCTGAGGCCGCGGTTCAGCATGATCAAACTACGGAACAGTTTGTGGCTGAGGTTATTATGGATATAGATGTGCCTGAGCAGACCAATATGTCTGAGGCAGTTCAAGATGTAGCAGACCAATATGTCTGAGGCAGTTCAAGATGAACCTGAGCAAGATGATGACAATCTTGAGGTTCAACCGCTGAAGAAGAAGAGGAGATTAATAAAGACATATGATTTTGTGGAGCACTGGTAATCAAGGCCACCTGGTGCAGTGTACTTCACTGAAGCTCATGACAAGAAGAATCACTCACCTATTGAAGGCTCATTTGCAAAGAAATTGAGAGAAAGAGCTGAACTGAGAAAGGCCGGAATAGACCCCATGTTGGTTGAAACCGCGCCTCCTTCACTGAAACGAAAGCTAGACTTTGAATCACTAGAGCACACTCCTTCACCTTCTGGATCCCCTGCACTGCCCTTCGGTCCATCGGCTCAACCGTCAGCTCAACCGCAACTGATAAATATCTCTGCCCCTTCGGTATTGCCTGAGTTCAAAGTTGCAGTTAGGACTCCCAAACCGCGTGGTTTGAAAAGGAAGTGTGCACAGGATATCGTGGCTTACCTAAAGAGGTTTAGAGCTACTACTTCCAAATCCAACCGCCATGGAGCTATCCTCAGAGCCGCCAACAAGCATGAAGAGCAACGACTCAAGTCTGGTCGTCCAAATCCTTTCGCAATCTTTCCAGCCGATGAGTCTCAGGCTGCTTCAGATCTACTCATTGCTTCAACTCTTGATCAAATCATTGAGGACCTGGCAGTTGAGTTCATCTTTTCTCTCTGCTCTCAATTTTTCTTTAGGATAAACTGCATTGTCTTTCCATATCTTTATAGATGGCAGTTCTCTCCTTATACTTCCATTCCTCTCTCCAATACCCAACTTCTTTCCATTTCCCCATCCCTTCCCTACACTTCATTTTATGTCATTCCTTCCCCTTCCTCCCTTTTTGAAACTGATCCAGTAAAGATTCATTTTGTTCTGGATTCATTTTTTACCCAATCTGCATTTCTTTCCTCTCTGCCCTTTCTTGTTGATGCCATTAAGAGGGAGAATGCTATTGACCCTCGGATTGGGAGGATGGAATTCAAGATAGAAACCCTCCTGGAGAACCAGCTCAAAATAGAACATAAGCTTGAAACTCTAAATGAGCTGACTTCTCTCAGACTTGAAGCGGCCCAAGAAATGAATGAGGCTCTAGAGAAGAAGTTAGACCAACTAGCTGATCTGACAGTTTCATCAACTGACTACTTAGTTCATTATGCCAATGACCTGAAGAAGCTTTCTGAAAAGATCCTAGAAAAGGTAAATAAACCGACCCATCTTCGTCTTAAGTCAGCTGAATACGTGTTTGAAACCGTTAGCCTAGTTGAGCTTTCTGATGCTGCTCAAACCGCAGACCAAGCCACCACCAGGGTTCCTGATGGAACTGACTAGATTTCTTTCTATCCTTTTGTAATCAGTCTTGCCTTTCATTATTTTCCTTGTAATTTTGTAACTTCCAAAACCTTTAAAGGATTATAATGAAAATGAATGCATTGCATCTTATTCCAAAAACCTTGTTTATTTAAACTACTTGTTTGTGGAACAATGCATTTTCAAAACCCATGCACTTTAATTCATCATGAAAAATTTTCTAAGTGTATGTGTTTTAAACATTCAGTTTAAACATGCATATCTGATTTTCACAATCATATCTCTTTATATGCATCTGAATGTATTTCTTTTCTATCCGTCCTTCATTTCCTTTGTTTGTTGATAGATTAGAAATCTATGATCTAGCATTGTGTGTGCATTTGACTTGGGACATGCAGTTTCAATACATACGCATTTGAGCATGTTCTTACCAAGTACAATGTTTGTTCTATCATAGTGTGGTAATGGCATCAATCAAATAGGGGGAGATTGTTAGGATTCATTGTTAGTACACCCACCTGATTTGATTGACCCATTCCACGTGTCTTTTTATGGACTTTAGGTTTACATGTAATGAAGTTTTACTTCAATTTTTAGACAAGTTCATTACTAGATGTTTAGTAAGTTAGGCTGAGTTATGATCGGTTTATCCATAGCGGTTTAGTGTCCCTCAAGCCGCCATCTTTAACCCGCCAGCATGGTGCCTTAAGTCCTTCATCAAACCACAGTTTGTGTCTTTGATGAAACCGCATTTCAAGTTCATTCATGAAACCGCACATGCATCTGGTGGAACCGCCGACCAAGATATTGAAGAAGTTATTGCTGTCATTTACTCCTTGAAGACAAACATTCACTTTACAACCGTAAATGAATGACTGGTGACTTGTCCTTCAACTTCAAGTCATGTCTCAGTTATTCTTGGAATGTCGGTTTGTTTCGCTTTTTAAAAAGTTACCGTTGTACTTTTCCAACAACTAAAAGGACAATGTCAGGTAGTGATCCAACAACTTCCTGCCACAAAGCAAAAGCAAAGGACGAAAGTGACAGGTCAACCAATGGGATTGTGATAGCGCATAGAACCGCCATACAATGACTCACCTCTTTGTCCAACGGTCACTAATGCCTTCACTATAAATAGCCTTCATTTTTCAACAATGAAGGTTGCTGAGCTTCAAAGAGAATATCCCAAGTATTCTAGTTTGCTTTGAAGATTGAAAACCCAAATATTCATATCTTCATCATCTCCTTAGCAAACCCAGAGCTCTTCATCAAAGCTTCAAGCCTTCAAATCATCACAACTCAGCCTTGCACAGAATGTAATCACTTGCTCGCCATCACTTAGATATTTTGAGCTCTTGATTTCTTTCCACACCACACACCCGGAGTATATTTTCTTATAGATTATATACCTCGAAAACACAGGTTGTTATAATAGCATTGTTAGGTTAGATTGTTTATTTAGAGTTTAGATTCATTTGTAATCTTGTAAAAACTCCTCTAAATCAATACAAGTCTAGTAGCTATTAGAAAATCCTAGGCTAACCACCTAGGTAGAGGACGTAGTTCTTTCAAGAACAAACCTCTTCAAATTGTGTGTCTTTGATCTTTAATTTCTGTCTTGTCATTTACATCTCTGTTTATGAGCTTTATTTACCCTTATGTGAAATGACTTGATAAATGATTTGCATACTTCTGTGATACTTCAGTTGTGCCTTGTCAGTTGCATCATTCCTTTTTCAACCACTTAAACTGCCCTACTCTTTAGAATTCAGTTTGGCCATAACCGCAAAACTCCGCTGTGCATTTTATCTGAGCGGTTCTAGTGCTTTAAACCGCAATAGACCAAACTGACAAGTACTTGGTTGATTTTCAAGGGTATTTCGTAAAAGATTTTAAACCGCTATTCACCCCCCCGCCTCTAGCGGTTCTATACCCTTGTTGCCGTTTGGGACCAACATGATCCATTTAGCTCACCACGTACCTACAAATTAAAATTATGAAATATCAGATAATATCAAGAAAACATTGAATAGTGAAGGATTATTAATCTATAACTTATCAATTTGGGTGCCTAATAATCCAGATTGCGAAAGCCAAATGTGTATTTGGTTGAAACAGTACAAAACTTGACAACTTTATGAAAACTAAATTACCCATATTATATACTTCTCCACAAACAGGAATGCCACCTATTATCTAAACCAATACATTAGGACCAATGCCAAATAGAGTAGCACACTTACTGATAGTCAAGATCCAAAAGATAGATGGCAGAAACTCTACTTAAAAACTCTAGGACCATTTAAGGGCATGCTATAAACTCAACGGGACAAAATTTGCATTGATCCATCTTTCTTGGACTACCCCTAACTACATGATTTTAACATTAACTAACTTCAACAGAAACTACGCTAACACAGCAGCCATCCCGGTCCATAAACCTTATATGTCAGACTGCCCATTTTCTTTATCAAGAAAGAAAATGAAAACTTAAATTCATATTCCTTCTATCATCTCGAACGTTCTATTCTAATCAACCATCATACACAATAGCGCACAAATTCAGTAATAACAACAAGAAAGAATGTACCTGATTAACTGTCTCACAAGACTGCCCATCTTATTCTCTGATATGCGGTGTACTATTTGCATCCTTTGCAATAGATGGGCTCAGAAAATTAGGAACAACAAGATCCATTCTAGGATTAGCTTCTCGAAGTTGGGTTACAACATAGATGTAAGACTGGGTGGAAGTTTTTACACCAACTCTGTTTTCATACTCTCCAAGAATTCCTCAAGAATTATAAAACCTGATTTTTTGTCCTTTCTCTTCAAATCAGTCTTTGTCACACCTTTTCCGAAAAGTCTCAACCGGCCTTTTTTTTTTGGAATCTTTAATTAGTTCAAAGTAAGGATCTTTTGAGTTGCTACCTTCACCATGTTAGGCTAACTCTATAGCATCTATCTTTGCCTGTTAATGGAACATAAAGTCATTATAGTACTAAGTTATCAAAAATATATAAATGTAACGCATTAACTTACAATATTCTCTTCAGTTTTCTCATTGCCAATAAGGTATGTTCTTCCAGAAACTCTTTTCATTGATTCCTTGTAGACATTTGCTTGTGAAGGTTCTTGCTTATTTGGATCTGCTTGTTGCTAAAATCAAAATGTCTAAACTTAGTAAGTAATCAGACTAGAAAACCATGGCTTAAATAAAAATAATTTCTAAATTAGGGGACAAAGTAGCATAAAAATAACTAGAAATGATAAAAAGTAGTTACCAATTCATGACGTAAAATTGCATAAGACTTACGTCTCATCGTGTGCATATCATCTAACAATAGACAATTGCCCCTATTAATCTTACTTTCTTCCTATGCAATTAAAAAAAAATACAATTACATATAGACCAGCAATTAAAAGAAATTTATAAGGAAATTCTCATTAATACCTAAATCTTTTCACAATGCCAATAACCCAATAGTTGTTGAAACTGAGGTGCTGAAATAGTGTCTGGTTTGTTATAAGACTTACGTCTCATCGTGTGCATATCATCTAACAATAGACGATTGCCCCTATTAATCTTACTTTCATCAGTGTCATACTCATAGAAGCGCTTCTTCTTAAATCTACATTTGTAAGTACGCCAGCTTGCATTCACAGCCTCTATAACATATTTTATTCCAGCTTCAGGAACCATATATTTTTCCTATTCCAATAATTAAAGTGCCACATTAATATTCCTAAAAATCTTAACATATTTCACTACCAAAATTATGCAAAAGAGATTCGATTCAGCAACATACCAAAACATACTCCCATATCCTGTCATGTGTAAACAAACTTGAGAAATTTATATAATTAATTGGCGCAAGCTAAGAATCGTGTCCCAGGGTTACCAAGAAGAATTTAAATTCTTCAATAATTTCCTTTGTAGGTCCAATTGATTGGCCAAATGAGTTCAAAATAATCACTTGGCGCTCTTCTCTTGTACGTGCATGAACATTTTAAAGCTTTGTTGGCCCTCGATGCTTCTTCTTTTTAGAAGCTAGTTTAGTTCATATTTATTCAGGTTAACAAGCTTAAAAAAATAATTGAAACAAAAAAGGAATATAAGTACTAACATATACCTTCCTTTTTGTTAGTTGCTCGTGCATCCAATTCCAAATCAAAATTTGGATCATATCCAGCATCGTTAACATTATCATTTAGTTGTAAATCATCATCATAATCATCTCTTGTTTAACTAATCGGAAAAAAGTGAAAAATAATTATTCCTTCCATCCCAAAATGAACATGAAAAAACGCAGAGCCCCAAAAGACGATGCCCGGTAAGAACAGAGATTAAAAGAGTATGTCTAATTTTTGGAGCAAGATTTACAACCAACAAACTCTACTTAACGATAATATAATAAAGACTTTAGCTGAGCACAATTGAGTTTGCCAATTAAATTCAAATTGTGAAATTCAGATCTGGGTTTGTAAATTTTTATTTGGCTTACGATGTCAAGATGTAGGTTTGACGGTTTGACCATAACTTTGATAGACTTTTCCATTTTGATGCTAGAAAGCAGTGAACTGATGAAAGAAATCTACAAGTGAACTGAGTAAAACTAAAATTAGCGGATTTTGGCAAACAATTGAACAAGAAAGAAGGACCGATGAGCTTACATAGAAGTGTTTGGGAAGAAACGTAAAGATGAAGACACCTTCCTTGACATAGGAAAAGTATATTTTGACCAAAATAACAAGAAAGACCGCTTGTTGAACGGGGTAAATAATACCACCCCTCCAAATGGTATTATTAGCCAGGAGATTAACACTCTGTTGCTTAAACATCTACTAAACACACTACCTTCCGTATTAATATCCAATCCAGGTTCTAAACGGCCTACCAAACTGGCCTTATAGGAGTATGATCATTCAAAATTGTCCAAAGCCATAATATCCATATGAACTGTATGGCACCCTTCATAGTTCATATAGCAGGATAGTAATATAAAGTCGAGTATATACTGGGCAAAGGGTCATTAAAATTTATCCAAAGAAATTTAAAAAACAAGTTCAAACACATATTAATGAAATTGATTCAGGCAAAAACACAAACACATTGAGTGCATTAACCAAATAGAGATTATCCAGAAATTAAAGTTTAGCTGTATACATGTGATAAAATGAATGTTTAACACGTATAGAATAGAAATTCGATGGTTAAGAAATTTACCTCGAGACCAATTTTAGAACCAGCACATAAGTTTAAGTGCAGATAGTTGCTAGGGCAAGGGAAAATCAAAGATTTGATCCTTTGCTGCACATATTTTGAAATTGATTATATTAGAAGCAGGGGGAGAGGAGATTGTCCGGTACCGCAGTGTTTCGCAGCAAAGGTCGTCGAACACAAACGTAACGGACTCTATGGGTTTCTTATTGTGGATTAATTTGAGGCTTCAGAACAACAAAAATGATTAAAATTTCAGTTAATTAAATAGAGGTTAAAATTTAGGGCTTCACAAATAGCAAATATTGAATTCCCTAAATAAAGATTGAAGGAAGAAGAATATACCAGTGCAGACTGCAGAGCCGTGGACATCCTAGAGGGCGGAGGACAGAGGACTGACGAGGGAGGCTGGAGGGCAGACATCGGACGCCAGACTGGGAGGCACGAGGCTGAGGGACTTCGGGCTTCAAGTCGTCTCTCTCAGCTTCAGCGAATTGTGAGAAGAACGTATTTTTTTTTTTAAAGGTGGCGTGCGTCTAAGTTGGGAAGGGGGTGGGCTGTGAAACGAAGGTTGTAAGGGCTGAGTGGTAATACTACATCATTTTGACAAGAAAATGGCAAAAAAAAGGAAAAAGTAAAAAACATAAGGTGGAAAGATTCCCGCCCGATTTTCAAAAAAAAATGAGAGAATTTTTACATCGTATACCTCCTTATTTATGTTATTAATTGGATATATAAATCATCAAATGCAATGGTATTACCGAAGGCATTGCATTAGTTGTTGAGCCGATGTAGTAAAAGAATCTAATGCAATGCTAAGTAATTTAACGCAACGCTAAAGCTAACGTTGTTACAATAACTCAAATAACCATTGCATTAGATGAAATAATGCAACGCCATTCTCAAATGTATTGCATTAGATGCGTTGCATTTGTTAAAAAATGTAGTAGTCTATAAGGTAACTTTGGACTTTTAAAGTTATACTATTTGGGTAGTCATAATGGCTTGTTAGAGTCCGCTTATGACTTACGGGTTCTGAATGGTTCGGACTCGTTGCCAAATTAGTATAATCCTATTGGGTCACAAACAATAGAACAGATTGAAAAGACTGAAAAATTATGGGAAACTGCACTGTAACCGTATGGCTCCATAGGAGGAGTACGGCTCCTAGAGAGCCGTACGGCTCCTTTACGGACCTGGTCATATTGTTCAGTTTTCTTCTTGGAGAAGGAATTTTGAGTCCCAAGGAATTAAGTCAAACCTCTCATATATAAAGGATTGTCAGGTTTTGCAGCCGCTAACCCTATTGATAACCTATGTTTTGGAAACCTATATCAATTGTTTGTGAAACATTAAAATATAGAGAGGTAGGATTATTAATTTGAGATTTATGATCATCAAATTCAATAATCAAATAAGCAAACTAATTCCTATGAAGAAAGTGTGTTTCTTCATCAAGCCTTTAGATCTAGCAGTTGCATCAAGAAGGTGTTCTTGAGTCCGTTCGACGTGTGGATACCGGTAGAGATTGTTTGTTTTAGCACCTCTAAGTCCGTGTTTATGGATATGTTAGTTTCTTTCATCTTGTATTTAATTTTAATCAACATGGACGGCAAGGCTCATGGTAGGGATGGCCAAACCGAACCGGAACCGGAAAACCAGACCGGAAAAGCCCGGAACCGGAGCAAACCGGGGAGGAAACCGGAACCGGATGAACCAGAACCGCAAGGCATCCAGGCCGGTTCAAGGTCACATATATGCTGAACCGGACCGGAACCGTAACCGGACCGAAAATCCCTTGTTTTTAAATAATTTTAAAGGGGGGGGACTGGAACCGGACCGAAACCGGACCGAACTGGAACCGGATTGTGCCAAACCGGAACCGGGGTAAGCGCGGGCCGGTTCAGGGTCACCCTTTTGCCGAACCGAAACCGGCGGTTCCGAACAAGAACCGGTTTTGGCCATGCCTAGCTCATGGGCGTTTGATTATGTGTTATTATTCCGCTCCACATGATGCATCGAAACCCAACAAAAAGGTGGTGCTTTAGATAGGCGGTCTAGAGGCAATAAGAATGGTAGGCGTAGCATATAATCCATTTGCTTGGGAGGAGCAAAGTTGTTCAACGAGACAAAGGCTGCTTGAGGTAAAGCACAAGATTGCATTTTACTCGCCTTTGAATTAGTGAGTTCGAAGTTTACTGGACTAGTTCAAAACTTATCTTTGCATTGGGGTTGAGAAAGCAATCAGGACAAGGTACAATCTGGGGATTTAAGGTGTAGACTGTTCTGAAGCGCTGGAAGTAGAGGTGTACAGTCTCAAGTGTCCGCGAAACACTATGTTGATGGTCTAGAAGTTTCTGAGACACCAATACTGAGTTTCATGGCTCTCATTGGCGTTATGGAGAGGTTGAGAAATATAATAAGTAAGAGAACATATTAGTGGGGTTTTGTAGAATTTTGTGCAGACATCACATAGTCGTGCAGTTCACGTGCAATTTTCGTTTGTGCCGATGCTTATGGTGATCAACATTATGGTGGAGGTTCTAGAGGACTAGAAATTTCACAAGTTGAGAAGATCATTTTCTTGACTAAGTAAACATGGTAATTCTTAGTTGATCAAAGATGGGGTCTTGACAAAGACAAATGCGAAGATGGGGTGGAGAGACATATTCTGAAACGAAGGATTCAACCCAAGGTAGAGTTGGGGTCGGTTCTTGGATATGGATTATGGTTTGGGGAGATTCAAAGTAAAGGTGGAGATTGTTGAGAATATTCCTTCGAATCATAGCATTTGATTAAGGATATGTCCGTGGTGATTTCAGGGATTTGAATTAAGAAAGAAAAGTACGATTGTAGGGGTCGAGAATGACTCGTGCCCACCAGGCCGAGTCGTTGCCGACGGGCATGAGAAGATCAGGCGTGGGTTTGGTCGGTTTGGGCTTAGTTGACGTGCTGCTTTGAGTTTTGGTTGAAGACGAGTATTAGGAGTCCTTCTGTCCTAAATATTTAGTATTCTATTTTGGTACAAATGATTATTCAAGAATTAGGAAAGTAGTTTTCTAATCAGAATTGAGATACTTTGTACACATGAAATATGACTCCTTCTTCCCTAGAGTTTTGGTATTTATGACCATAAATACAACTCTTTTCCCGAGCATCATCTTTGAGAGTTACAAGTAGAGAGCTAGGATTTAGATTTATGGAATTATTGGACTCAATAATTTGTGCAACTAGATTAGAGAGATTATCTTTTGTAATTTGTCATTGAAAGTAATATATTCCCCCTCACCCGTAGACGTAGCCAAGTTGGTGAACCACATCAATTTTTGTATCATATTTGATTATTTCTTTTACCACCGTTCTTATATTTGCTCTATCATTTATAATGATAGAGATACAATAAAATCCAAAGCCTTTGTGATTGGTGTGCCTTTTCTCCTGTTTTGACTATTCCTCTTTGCTTCTTCTACTTTGGTAAATGGCCACATTCCCACTTTTCCATCAAAAATTAATTCACCATTTTCTGCATAGATTGGTCTACTCACGGCACATAAAAACATCACTTTTGTAATGAATCTTTTTTATTGACACGCTCTATAGGGGTCATCCTCATCAGGGCAAATGTAGTATCTTTCATTGCATTTGGTCATGTAAAACCATTTTTCATTAATATGGATAACATGGGTCATTGGCTTAAACTTTGTTGTACCTTGCTGTGAATCAAATTTTATTGCAGCAACACTAAATTTCAACCTAGAAATCTGATTTGCTAGAGTTTAATGCAGGCTTTATTGCATTTGAGTGGGCTCTGATCACACCAGTTTTTTTTCCATCTCCCTATTGTGCTTTTACTCACTCCCAATGCTACTCCTAGATTCCTAATTGTGTTTCTTTTATGAAACTGTACTGCTTTCATTTTCTCTACATCAAGTATGATTCTTTTTTATTTATGAGCACCAATTTTCTTTGAGGTTAAAATAACAGGTTTACCTTGAGATTGGAGCTGCTTCACCAAAGCCCAAGCTTTATAAACTGACTTCAATGATATTCCAAACTTTGTAGCTGCCTCAGATGCTCTCCCTTTTTGAAGCTTTTGTCCATCATTTGACTTCGACAAAAACTGGGGAAGCAAATTCCTCTCCTCTCCTAACTGATTAGTAGTTCTCATTTTGTAGTGTTGTGTTTTGTAAGTTTGTGAAGAAGGAACTGATTAACTCTCAATAAGTATGAATAGATCCTGTATTTATAGTAAGCTTTTGTAATTGATTTGGAGGGAGTTTAAATTTTCATTTTGGGCTTTTGTAAGAAATTTGGAGGGAGTTTGAATTTTCGTTTTTAAGCTTGTAATCAGATTATTAACTGAGATGGTAAGTGAATGTAAGTTTGTGTAAGGAAAGTACTGTTTGTATTTAGCTTTGCCTCCAAAACTGCCAGGGTGCTTAAAATTGATTCAAATCCTCTAATCCCCACTAATTTTACTCCACTCACAATATTTTAGTAGTATAAAGTACACTTTCTTAATTCTTGAACCCAAAAAGTTTTTGACCCTTAAAATGGAACGGAGGGGGTATTGTTTATATATTTTCCTAACTTATTGTAATTGTGATTATTTTCATATTATAATTACCTCATTCCTCAATTAATGGCTTTTAAGTGTTAGGCCACGTTTGGTTGTCCGGATTAGCCATCCGATAGGAGTAATAATACTAATGAATTTAAGAAAGGTGTTTGGTAGAAAATAAGGCTAGGGATTATTAATACGCTATACCTGGTTAACCGTCTTATACCCTCCCTATTTATCCCTGGTGGGAGGAGGTATTAATTATACCCGTATTAGTGTGTTCACATATAAAACGTTATGGACAAAACTGCCCCCTCAAACCAGTTCATAAGGGACACTAGTCTCTATTAATTAGGACAACTGACCTTTTTTCTCTCTTCTCCATTGCAGCACGACTACCCTACTGTTTATCGCCATGACAATTTTTCAAGCACACAAATAAGAACTAATTTAAAGCAGCCTCTATTGTTGTGCTTCAAAGTTTTTTTAAATCTCTACTTATTATTGTTCTCTTTCCATCATCAATTTTCCTCTTCTCATAAATTTGCAAAGCTCATAATAAAGATCATAGCATTTTCTCTTTTAATCAACAAGATTTGATGTCCAATAAACAAAATCCAATCATTGATTTTTCCTCTATCTTGTTCCTTTTTCAAGATTGATAGATCTGGGTTAGTTTGAACACAAAATAGAAGAGGAAACTTAAACCCAATTTAAGAATTCGTATGACGAAAATATACCCTTTTCATTTTCCGTCTTAAAAAAAAAGTTCACTTTTTGCAATTTCTTATTGATTTGTTCACTTTTTGTATTTTCTTATTGATTTTTAATTTCCCTAAATTTCTTTTATTATTACTCTCTCCGTCTCAAAATAAATATCGTTTTAGAGTGTTTCACACATATTAAGAAATGTCATTAATGCATGTGAAGAAGTCCCAAATACCCCTAAAGTAATTCAACTACCTAAGTAATTAAATTGTTAGGTAAGAGATAGTTCACTATCATTATTAAGGGTATAATTGGTATAGATCATTAAAAAAACTTTGAAAATAGTGAAACGAAAAGTATTTCGAGACAAAATTTAACTCCCAAAACGACATCTATTTTGAGACGGATAGAGTATTTCTTTGCTTGGGCATTTTGGTAATTACATAATATTTCAAGTTAGATTGTTGTGCTTTACATTTTTTTTTTTTAAAAAAAAAAAAATTCTTCAAATTTAATTCATAGTTGAACTCAATACATAATCATCGGCAGAAGCGCCTAAGAGACAAATCCTAGGGAGAGAAAAACTTCTTTCTAACTTCTGGGGGAGGGGGGGATCGAACCCATTGGAAAGTCATGAGCTCTGGCCACCAGGCTAAAGCCTGATGGTTTGTGTTTTACATTGTTCTACCAAACAGGAGTCTTAAAATTTGTGTGGGATAATTATGACTCTTCTTAGTAATCCTTGGAGTAATAATCTCCTCCTTAATAATTATCCTTCTCAAGCTTATGTATCTTCATTAATTCTTCTTCTTCTTAATTTAAAATGGTATCAAGAGAATTTTTTTTCACAACCCTCCCCACCCTTCGGCTCAATCAAATATTTTCGGCCATCTTCACTGCGATGGCCACCCATGTTTCAACCCTTGTAACCCCGCTCACCCAAAGCTCTCCTATCATTCTTGTCAACCTTTTCCAATGTAAACCTCTCACGCTTATCTTCCTTGGTCATCTCAAATCTCTTTCCTTCTTTATGACCTTGACGTGCTCAAATTTGTTGATGTCTCACACCCACAACACCTACTACCACCATTACTACTGACCGAAAAGAAAACCCAAAACCCTGCCCTCTTCATATGTAATCACTATAACTGTCTCAGATATGGCACAGATATCCGGTGGCCTAATTGCTTCCGTTTTCCATTCTCAATAGTTTTTTTTCTTTCTTCTTAATTAGAATCAATGTTTCTTCTTCCACTATAGAAAACCTGTTAGAAGATATTATTGTGTCATCTATTTTCTTTCTTCTTAAAATCATAAGATGATTGGACCATTAATAAAAACACGTGTACCAATCGGGTCCTTCCTTACAATAAAAGATCACGTTGACTCTCTCACCAAATGAAACAAACTATCAACGTGTATATACACTCCATCAAATCATGCACTGACAAGCTAGTCTCATGGGTAAAACTATAGACTTGATGCAACCGAGTTTTATAGACCGGAATGAACCCGGTCTAAACCGGTACAACCGAGTCCGCCCAAACCGGACCTGAATCCTGAGGACCGAACCGGATAAGCCCGCAGGCGAACAAGCTCGAGAGACCCGGTCTCCCCGATGACCATGACCGAGATGGCCCTGCCTCCCGCTATCCTAAGGGTCCCGTGCTGATCTCTCAACCTCCTGTCCGGAGCCCGCAGTGCCCAGCTGGCACAAACGTACAATGGACGTTAACGATTCGTACCTGACATACCATAACGGTTGGTGGTGGAACCATGATTCCCTGACAACACGCCACATTCTCAGTCACTTTCCTGACCGGTCCAATGAGGACCTGCCACGTGTTTATCAAGTACCAAGGCAGTTGGTACCTTGAACCTGTCTCTCTTATCTACCCATATAAATACTCCCTTCCGCCCCCATGTGCCATGTACGTGCTCTACCCTAGTCACACACACAAGGTCTTCACTGATCTTTCTTCTTAGGTTTTCCTCAGAGATCTTACTCTCACACCCGAGGGCCTAAGCCGGATTCAAACCCGGCCTTGGTCTTAACGGTGTTCTTGTCTGTGTTGTGATCAGGAACAGGAGACAATCAAACCGGAGTTCTATCTCCATGACCTCAGATTTCTAGGGCGTCATCAAGACTCAGAATATAATTGCCCAAATCCTCAAAGGTCTTTACCATGAAACGCATAAACTGGTATCATCTATCTTTCACATCTTCTCTTTTCTTATTTTTTTCTTTTGTCTTCAATTCTTCCATATATCCTTTTTTGTACTACTATTAAAAATATTATTATGGATTTTAGAAGAAAGGATAATGTACATGGCCTCATTCTCGTTTTGACTACCACTATATGTTGAGGGCCAACGTCTCTGTGTTGCTCACGTCTCCAACAATGATCAACTAACGGATGTCCTCACCAAATCATCACCCGCACACTATTTCATGATTTCATATGCAAGATTGGTCTCATTAACCGATGGTCCAACCTTGAGGGCATAATAGAGATACAACATCCTACTCTAGGTTGTATATATAGTAATACAACGTTTAATAGTAAAATTAGGTCTTTCATAGTTTTATTTTCATACTTTTATAATCACAAACTAACCCAAGCCCCAGTTACCGACCTGCTCATATCTCACTTCCCTCCGTAAAGTTACAGGCAATCCCTTCCTTCCCCTCTCTTTGCAGCCATATACAATCATCCTTCCCCTTTCTTCAAAACCAGTTTGTGAAACCGTAGCCCCATCCCACCAGCCTCATATCTCTTTCGTCAACCACCCTTTCCCTCCACCCTTCGCTATTTCCTTAACATTCCACCATTTTTTCCGACCAGAAATCTAAAAAATCAAGCTTGCTTAGTGGCCATAAAAAGAGGAACCGCGCTAAATTATTCGACCATGTAGGACTGAAGGTGCTTGGAAGAATGGAATATGGGAAGGAAAGGTGAGTTTGAGAGTAGACACCATTTTTTGCAGCCAGAAATCTACAATCATGTAACCCTCTTCTTCCCTCTTCTTTAACTAAACCCTTCTTCCCCATCTACTTTCATATAAAAGTAGAGTTTGATTTGGGGAAATTTTGTTTTAGAGTTTGATTTAGGGAAATTCAGATTTACGGTTTGATTTTTAGGTAATATTTTAACAAATGTTGGGTTTGGGTTACTTCATAGGTAACTAACCCTTTTTCCAGCTGTGATGATGGTGGTCGTCGGCGGTGGTGACAGGGTAGTCAGTAGTGGAGACTAGTGGTGGGTGAATTTGGTCTGTGGTGGGTGGGTTGAGGTGGGGCGGCATTTGGGTGGTGAGGGTGAGGGGCTATAAAGGAAAAATAGAAAGCAGAAGTTTATGATAACGGGGTTTATTTTAAAATCTATGGTCAATTTTAAAAATTTTAATCTAACTTTTTGTTAAGATATTAATAGCACTGTTAAGATTTTAACTGACGTTAGAAATTTTAGGGAAATTGATCATAAAATTACAGTACGCATAGTACATTTGCTGAGTTCATAGTACGCAGGTCAAAAGTGATGTTAAAGCTATAATACGCGGGTGTCAGTTTTGTGGTTTACTCGTTGAATTTCCGCTGTGAAGGTTGCCTCGATCCAACCAAGAACGGTTAAACAGATTGTGTGCCAGAAAATTTTTCTTATTTTGATTTTTTAAGGTCAATACTAAGAACTTTGACCACGCATTGATGTCAATCTAATCTTCCCAATAAAATTTTAAAAGTTATTATCGATAGGGAGGGGCTATTGCCACTACGTTTTTTGCTTTTCCACTACAAAACTATGCAACTAGACAGATTTATCCCTTCCTATTTTGTGAATAGACAACATAATCCTTTAGTTTTATAAGGAATTAGCTAAGCATTCCATAATAGATTATACTACAATAAAATTTTCTTATATACTATACATATGTATTTAAAAAATTATCAACTACATATTTTAATAAGAAATTAATTAATAATGGTTTAACTTAAATAATTATCTTGTACAATAGATAATTAATTCCAGTAGTAAACTACTATCACTTAATTTTTATTTTCAACTTAATTTTAATCTATTATAGTTGTATTGTAATTTATTAAAAGTAAATTAAATGTAAATCGTAGAGTTAATATACATCTATAAAATACTACATTCAGTTTTACATTTGAACCATAATACAAATCATTAGAATCATCGTGGCATAAAAAATTATTTTTTCCTATCACTAGAAAGAAAAGATTTTTAGAGATTGCACACTGCTACTTTTAATTAGAAATATAAGTTTGTTATCTATAATTGAAAAAAATAACTATCTGATAAAATCTTTTACTAATGGACTGACCTTTTTAGTTGTAAAATAGATGTGCTATTGTTTTTTATAAAAAAAAAAAATCACAACATTAAAAATATTCATTTATAAATTCAAAATTAAATTTTTATACTTAAGATGAATAATTTCTAGTTTAAAATTTTAAATTTATTCACCACTTTTTCTAAAATTTATTTTCATCATTAAGGACAAAATTTTATAGTATAAGTGTAATTTATTAGTTATAGCATTATACGTTAGTGAAAGATTATTTATTTATGTTAATTTTTGTCAATTTTACTATGCATTCATTTTCATTGGCATGATGATTGGAAAAATAAAATGATCTTATAAAAAACAAAAAAACCATAAATAGAACCTTACCATAAAATAGGAAACCCCATTAATAGTTAGGGTGTACTAAAGGGCAATTTAGTCAAGAAGTTTAAACATATTGATGGATGTAGTGGAAAAGTATAACATGTAGTGGCAATAGCCCCTCCCTTATCGATAAACCATTTAATGTTTTATTAATAACAAATTTTAGAATTTTTATTGCGATGATTATATTAATCTTAATGTTTGAATAAAGTTTAGTTCTGTTGACAAGTAAAAAGTCAAAATAAAGACAATCTTTCCGGGAATGGGAGCATAAGCAAAGAGACATGCATTATAATTGACAACCACGAATGATTTTTCAAAGGAAATTGCGCAAAAAAAGAACAAAGAGGATATTTCATATTGTAATCCTCCGTGACGGCTATTGAGGGTTTGGAGCGCGACCGTTAGCAGCAGAAACCCTAGAGCCCCACTCGAGCAATTCTTTGCTTGTATCATCCTTGTGAACAATCACTTCAATGAAGCACAATGAATCTTTCTTCACACCTGTTGCTGTATCTATTGCTTTGATAAGCTCCTCTTCACAAAATACCTATATATATATATATATATATATACACAATCAATTCCACAAAAGTGTCAATGTACGGTTGGAAATTATAATGTTTTGGTTCCGGAAAAAAGGTTTTTAAGTTGTATACAACTTACCTTAGCGGTCCAGCATTTGCCTTCACCATTATGAATTGCATCAACTAACGCGGTATAATTCCAGTTCTTGATCACATTGTATGGCCCGTCATGTATCTCTACTTCAATTGTGTAACCACCGTTATTTATGAGAAAGATTATGCTTTTCTGCCCACATCTTATCATCGTTGAGATATCTTGCGCTGTAACCTGCAATAGGTTGGCCAAGTGTAGAATGGATGGCCGCGCATAAATTCTAGTTCATAATATAATTTAGAGAGTAAATTATTCTAATACTATTGATGTATAGCATAGCTAGAAATCAAACCTGGAAACTGCCATCGCCAATGCAAGCAATCACACGCTTGTCAGTTGCAGCCTGTGCATACCCTAGAGCAGAACCTACCGACCAACCAATTGATCCATACTGCATTTAGAACTCATACCTGCGATCAAAAGTATTATACTCACTTCGTCCCATAATACAAGTTGCACTTTCTTTTTTGGACTGACCCAAAATAAATGTAGCATTTCTAAATAAGGAAAGTGTCTTACTGCAATTTATTATGGAACAATGGGAAGAGTTAGTAGCACCATGAAATATATGGTCATATTTGGCATATAGTCTCTCCTAGGCTTACCTGCATCCTTTTGGCAGTTTCAACTTCTGGCAATTGAACCAAGAATCCCCAGTCTCAGCAATCACAGCCGTATCACCCGACAACATTTTCTGTATATGCCCAAACAGCACATTAATCCTAAGAGCCTCTTTAGGCTCAATGCTCTTTAGAAGATGCCCTTCAGGGACATACATCCTCTGATAGTTATCAAACGCAGTCGTGTTTTTCTTGATCCGCTTTCCCAATGCTTCAAAGAAATCCTTCATATACACGCACCCAAAAGCGGGCCCATTCCCAATCACCACACGATCAGGCTGCACGATGATAGCCTTTTCATTCTTGAGTAGGAGAGAGTAACCCACAGAGCTGTAATCGTTAAATATTGGTCCAGCAAATAAATAAGCATCAGCTGATTGAACGAGCTCTGCACAAAATGCAGTGCTGACAGCTCCCCAGTAGGTCCCGATGAAACGGGGGTGGTGTTCTGGAACTAGTCCTTTAGCTGAAGGCATTACTGCGAGTGGGTACCCACACGAATCAGCTAGCTCGATGAATGCAGCACTTGCCTTGGCTACTCGCAGTTTTGGTCCACCGACCAGAACTGGCTTTACCGCTTTGTTCAAGAAATGTGCTGCTGCCTCAACTGCCGCTTCTAACCCCATCTTATTACTCAATCTGCGTCAATCCAAAACACGGTTTTTTAATTCAATTCATATAGATACGCCCTCGCTATTTTTTATCTGTTCAGATTTTGTTTTTCGGTTTGTCAAAAGTAATAGTTAATATAACATAATGTAATGACTGTATACATATAAAGTAACAGTTTGTATACATAAAAGTAATACATATATATAGAAAAGTAACAGTGTTTTTTTTTTAGAGAAAATTTTGGGGGAAACTAGTTTCTCCATAAGTTATAAAAAGTCTTGTTTTTATAGGGGTTAAAGTTTAGGGTTTAGGCCCTTTAGGGTTTAAAGGGTTAAAAAATGGACTTTTTATAAGTTATGGAGGAACTAGTTTCCCCCAAACCAACTCTTTTTTTTATGTTTTCTTCGTTTGCCAAAAGTAATACTTATTACAACAATTATAATTAATTATTAGTATAAGTTTAATAGATAATCATATGATGATTATGGTGTATGGGATACAATTAGACTTATGGGTATTTGTTGGAGAACAAATACTGGACTGACCACTATGAGATTTATGTCATGGTCACAATGTCATAATTAAGTCTCATATAGTTATATCACTGGAATCTTTAGACCTGAGGTTATCACAGTCTTCCACATGATGAACATTACGTTTGACATATTCAAACGTTATCCCTAACCGGATAGCTATAAAGAATATGATTGGCATAATCGGAATCATGTAGGGAAGAGTAATAAGCCAAGATAGGATTTGTTCCTCGTCAAGAGAGATGTCAAGCTTTGGCCACTCGATGGATGGTATTGATGAAATGCATGGCCGTGCTCAAATAAGATTTGTATTATCAATACATTCGGGATCGAGAAAGCATTGAACAAATGTAAGTTGACCATTGACCATGGCTTACGTTCAATAGACATCGTGTAACAAGAGATTGTGTTATGTTCTATTTTAGGAAACTTTGGAGTTCAAAGTTATACTAATTGGGTAGTCATAATGGCTTGCTAGAGTCCACTTATGACTTACGAAGTTTGACTGGTTCGGACTCGTTGCCAACTTAGTATAATCCTATTGGGTCACACACGCAGAACGGATAATTAAAAGGAGCGAAAAACGAAGTAAAACGGATCCTGCTTAAAGGATCCGTACGGATCAATCTGGATGCTTCCAGAAACATCCGTACGGATGGTTTTGCCCGGCAGAATCAGTTTTTGGAAAACTCTTGTTGAACAAGAAAACCTAAGTCCTAAAGGGTTTCTGAAACCCCTTGAATATAAATACAGACTGACGGGAATTGTTCCCTAGTTATTGATTTGATCAATTCCAAAGTCTTTCTTAGAGAAAGAAATCACACATTATATTCTTGGGTTATTGTGATTGATTAATCTCAATTATCAAGTCACAATAATAATTAGGAGTTTTGAAGAATCGTTCTTCAACATCGTTGATCAATCCGAAGATCTAGCAGTCAAGTTCAAGAAGGCGTTCTTGAAATCTGTTCGTTGTGTGGATCACCGGTAGAGGGCGTTTGTCTTAACGCTTAATCCAAGTTTTACATAATGATCTACAAGGGTTAGTTTCTTTCATCTTGTTATTATGAATTATTGTTCATAGCGGATCTAGGCTATTGGATTTTATTCATGTCTATTTTCCACTGCGCATGATTGCACGAAACCCAACATGGTTATGGGTCGACCCGTCTCATACATGAAACGGATCCCCTTGTTCTCATGGGAGACCACCTCTTAAAGAAAAGTGTTTGATATTAGTAGTTGAGTATGTGTTCTGAGTATGAAAAATACAGTAGACATTGTGAGTGGGTAAGAACTGTGAGTTGTATTTGTATAGTTGTTGCAAGTATGACACGTGGGGTCCCAATGAATAAATAATCCTCCCTCAGTCCCATACTGATAATCCCTTTTTACAGTTCAAACGTTTTAAGTTTACATTGCAAGTTTTAGAAATTCGGTTATTTTGAATTTTTAATTTTGGAAACGAGACTAACTTTTTTCTAGGGTGTGAAAGTTGAAAAAAAACTTACTTGGCGGGAAGGGAAAAGGGAACAGGCTCCCGACTAAAAGTGGGATAGGGAATAGCAGGCAAATTACAGCTAATACTGATATACACAGGCTTGCTTTCTTTCAATGCTGTCAATATTGCTGTATCGATTGACTCTTGTGCATCTTCCAAATGATTAACCACCGCCTGAACACACAAATATAACCCATAACTTTGCGTTAACTCGTTTAAAACAATTAAGCTCATGAATAGTTAACAAAGACATCTAATGCTTAGTATTTGATACTTCCTCCGTACCAGAAAAATAATCTCTTTTATGTTTTATACTCTCTCTCGAAAAATTTGTCTCATTTTAACTTTTTATGGTCAACGCAGTCGCAAATGAACTGTGACTGAATATTAATGTCGATCTACGCATCCTAGTGAAATTTCAAAAATTGTAATTGATAAATCTTTAAGTGGTTTACGAATAACAATTTTTATCATTTTATTGTGATCGCTAGATTGGTACCAATGTATTGTCAAAGTTAATACTCCCTTCGTTCCATAATAAGGTTCTTATTTTGACTTTGCACGGGAATTAAGAAAAAGTAAATGTTGTGAGTGTGAAAAGTAAAGCAAGAGAGAGAAAGTGGGCAGTGAATTTTCCATTTTAGGTAATAAAGTAAAATAAAAACCTTAAATTGAGACAAACTAAAAAGGAAAGTAAGAACCTTAAATTGGGAGGGGAGGGAGTATGTATTGATAAAAAACATAAAAAAAACAAATAAAATAAAATAAAAAAATGAGATAAAACTTTAGGGAGGGAAAGATGTAGTAGTCAACTTTAAGTGAATAGTGAACTTGAGCCAATCACCATAAGTCATAAAATTATAAGAATTCATTTAACTTACTCCGTCCCATTTGAAGCTTCACCATTTTGGTGATGGCACACAAATTAAGGAAAGTAATGAGTATAAGAAGGATTGTGAGAAGAAAGAAGTTAGTGAATATGATGAGTGGGGCCTACAATTTAAATATGTGAGAGGGGAAAGTTAGTGGGTATGACAAGTGGGCCCCATAATTTAAGTATGTGAGAGGAAGAAGTGAGTGGGTATGACAAGTGGGGCCTACATTTTTTACCATTTAGGAAATGATGAAGGTTTTAACGGGACACCCATTTGGGTAAAAAGTAAAGCTTCAAATGGGACGGAGGGAGTATTTATTTTCATTATATTGATATTCATAATTCACTTAAATTGACTATAATAAGATTGAGACTATCTTTCTAGAATCTAGAACAGATAAATTATGGGGCAAGCCCATTTTCTCTTTTTGTCAAGATCTGTTTCATGTGTATGTGAGACCGTTTTACATAAGTTTTTATCTAAATTATTTGGTACGAACACAATGATGCCCAACTACGTACCTGATAGCAAGTGACGGTCTGAAAGCAACGGAGCTCTTGACTAAAGTCCGGCAATCCGATAGTATGATGGAGAACTCTATTAGTTCCAAAATCATTCGAATTCGGCCCGCCTACAATACAAATGAGAGGTAGATTCTCACTGTAAGCTCCGGCAATGGCATTGAGAACACTAAGTCCACCCACCGTGAAAGTAACAACACAAGCACCCACACCCCGGGACCTAGCATAGCCATCGGCAGCATATCCGGCATTAAGTTCGTTGCAGCAACCGATTAAATTGAGCCCGGGCTCGGCTATCAGATGATCAAGGAGTGCTAAGTTGAAGTCACCGGGAACGGAAAAGACGTCAGAGACGCCGATCTGGACCAGGCGGCGAGCCAGGTGGCGGCCTATCGTTGCTTCGGTTGAGTTGCCGGAGATGGGGGAGGAGTGTATGGTGGTCACGGCTCCGGTGTGAGGGCTGATATTAAGGTTGTTGGTGGTGGTCGGAGATGAAATTTCTAGTGAGGCAATGTTAGAGGCCATCTTTTTTTTTTTTTTGGTGAGTTAAGAGTAGAGAAAACTGCGAGTTTTTTAAAGAGAGAAAGACTTGATCAATGATTTTTGAAAAGCTGGTTGATCTCAGTTTATAGAGCTGGGAAAAGATTAGTGATTTTTGAAAATCTGTTTGTTCTGTATTTATAGGAAAAAGTTTTTATGATCGATAATTCACTGGTTTAATTCCAGAGAGATAGTGCTTCTTTATTAAGTCAACAATTTTATTGAATTATGAGATTTTTTTTTATGAAAACATAATTGTTTCAATAAAATTATGAAAGCATTATTGATGCAAAAATACTACCAACAACATATGACTTTCATTAGGATAGTTAAAGGTTAATACTCCCTCCGTCCCACCGACTTAGGACAAATTGCCATTTTGGGCGTCCCACTCCACTTAGGACATCCCTAAATGGCAAGTTTATATTACTTTAATATTCAATGGGACACATTTGTCATACTCACAACAACAATCCATTTACTATTCCACCCACTCATTCTCTGTCCTATTTACTTTTCATACTCACAACACATCATCCACTCATTCTCTTTCCTCTTAAAATAATAGTTCTCCTTAATCCCCGTGTCAGAACCAATTGTCCTAAGTCGGCCGGGACGGAGGGAGTATAAAGCATTGGCTCTAGAGGGGTGTAAGTGGTTCGGTTCAAACCGTGGTTTGAGACCGAACCGAACCAAACCATGCGGTTTGGTTTGGTTTTCAAACACCAATAATTCAGTTCAGTCTCAAATATTGGCAAACCACATGGTTCGGTTTCAAACCAAACGGAACCGCGGTTTGAGACCGCGAGACCGAACCACCAAGCCGAACCGCCAGACCAAACCACATTACATAAACTAATCCTAACCCCAGTTTCACATCTTATTTAATATTTTTGTATATTTATTAAAATTTATTATTAGATCATTACATAGACTAGTCCTAACTCCCATTTTGTATTTTATTTGATATTAATTTTTATCGTTTGTTATATTCATTGTGATTTGCGATACATATATTACCAATTTCTCTCCACGATCTATATTATAGAGTGTTTTTTTTCTTTCGGCCTCTCTCTTCGTCTAGTCTCTCTCTTCATCCGAATTTCCTCTTCAAGATCCACATCTTTCGCACTTCCTCTGTGATCACGGAAAATTAAAGCAAATGTAATAATGAGTTGCGGTTTGAATCATGGTTTGAACCATAGTCTAAACTATGGTTTGAACCACGTAATTAAACCACGGTTTGAACCAAACCGAACCAAACCATAGCAGTTTGGTTTGGTTCGGTTTGAAACTTTTCATGGTTCGGTTCGGTTCGGTTTGGAAATTTTAAAAACCGATGACTAGTGTTCGGTTCGTAAATACCCCAAAACCAAACCATTTACACCCCTAATTGGCTCAAGTTCCATAATACTCGTCTAATCTTTCGGGCTTTGGACTCTAGGCCCCCTGGGCGAGATCAAAATGCCATAAGAACCCACAGCCAGATTAAAAACCCAAAAAAGCCCGCAGCCCCACACTGGCCCATACCCGTAGCCAACTGCCCGCCCCAGCGCCCCAGATCAGTCTGCTCGGTTCAGATCCCATAGCCCAGCCCATACCCGCCTCTAGCCCATTCTATAATCAAAATAAATTTTGATGCTAATAGGTTTCGAACCTGGATCACATCTGTGGCAAAAACAAGTCCTTACCACTAATCCAACCAACTACTTGATGAATATTCTACATCATCTATCATTAAATCTTCCACTGGACGAAACTAAATTTAAAAGATATAAAACATTTTTAAAAATAATAATTAGAAAAATAAAACATTTTTAAAAGATATAACTAAATATTTTATTAAAAAAATATGATAGACCTAAAAAAATATTTTTTTCACAATTTCTCATTTTTTTCGAAAAAATATTTTAAAAGTCTCATAGATAAATAAAAACTATTTTTAAATGATATAACTAAATATTTTATTAAAAAAATATCATAGATGTAAAAAATAAATTGAACTATAAGTGTAATTATTTTTTTTCACAATTTCTCTTTATATATATATATATATATATATATATATTTTTTTTGCAAAAAAACTTTAAAAAGTCTCATATTTACCTGATGTCTCCTGAGGATTTACAAAACTTTGATACAAATTATAAGACCTAAAAAATTCACTTATGAGACCTTTAAGAGACTCATGAGTCTGGTATGAGACCTATGTAAATAGACTCATGAGTCTGATATGAGACAATTTACATGTCTCATAAGAATTTACAAGACTTTGATACAAATTATAAGACCTAAGAAATGCACTTATGAGACCTTTAAGAGACTCATGAGTCTGATATGAGACCTTTGTAAATAGACTCATGAGTCTGATATGAGACAATTCACATGTCTCATAAGAATTTATAAGACTTTGATACAAATTATAAGACCTAAAAAATGCACTTATGAGACCTTTAAGAGACTCATGAGTCTGGTATGAGAACTTGTAAATGACTCTCATGAGTCTGATATGAGACAATTTACATGTCTCATAAGAATTTACAAGACTTTGATACAAATTATAAGACCTAAAAAAATGCACTTATGAGACCTTTAAGAGACTCATGAGTCTGGTATGAGACCTTTGTAAATAGACTCATCAGTCTGATATGAGACAATTTACATGTCTCCTGAGAATTTATAAGACTTTGATACAAATTATAAAACCTTAAAAAATGCACTTATGAGACCTTTAAGAGACTCATGAGTCTGATATGAGACCTTTGTAAATGGCTCTCATGAGTCTGATAATTTACATGTCTAATAAGAATTTACAAGACTTTGATACAAATTATAAAACCTAATAAATCATGTTTTTTATGTAAATGATATTTATTTTACAAATTTAATGTTTTTGTGATAATCAAGAATTTCATTAATTGATTGGAAAGTTTTAATTTATGTCATTTATTTTGGCCAGAATGATACTTCTAATATTAAATGTTGTGAAACATTAAACAAGTAGTTCAGTGGTTTAGTGGTTAAGTCACAACATTTCCCAATAGAGGTCCCAAGTTCGATTCCGAATGGCTACTTTTTTGTTTTTGATTTAAACTGGCGGGTCTAGAGCGAATCTCGGGTGGCTAGGGGTCCGAATCCGCATCAGGATGGGGGAATCGGGTTGGGCGGGCCTGAGTGATGGGGTTTGGGGGGTTTTATGGCATTTTGATTTCGGATTCGGGGTTAGTTGGAATTTTGCATCTCTCCTGGAGTTTTATGGAAAAAGAATCTGAGAGGAGGGGGCCTTGTGGATTTTTTCCTAATCTTTCTAAAACGGAAAAAGATATTTATTAAAAATGTTAATTGATGACGCTCAAAAAATCGGGCCACTAAGGGTGATCAAAGTATACAGAAGGTGCTCTGATGCTGTCCCTGCGGCTCGGATACCTCATCAGGATAATCTTCTAAACAAACACACCGTTAGGTGGATGGGGTGGGGTACCCCCGATAACCCTTGGGTGTAAGAATTATAACAGTGTATATGACAGATAACTATATAAAGAGATAATTCTAGAGAGCGTAATGTAGAGAGAGAGAGAGAGAGAGAGAGAGAGAGAGAGATAGCTCTAGATAGCTGTAGGTCCAATTACCTCTGAGAATCTGTTAACTCTCCGATCTAGGGCCAGTTACCCCCGAGAATATGTTATCTCTCCGGTCTAGGTTCGGTTACCTCTGAGAATCTGTTATCTCTTCGGTCTAGGTCCAGTTACCTCCGAGAATCCATTATCTTTCCTGTCTATATCTAGTTACCTCTAAGAATCCGTTATCTCTTTGATCTAGGTCCAATTACCTATGAGACTCCGTTATCTCTTTGATTTGGGACGAGTTAACTCTGAATTTATTCTCCTCTATTAGGGTGGACACCCCTAAACAATCCCTGGTCTGGGTCTAGTCACCCTCGGAATCTTTATCATTGCTCAATCGATTCCCAACGTATGTCTAGATACCTCTAGATTTATCCCAGGAAATTCATCCTATTTACACCCACACAAAGTATTCTTTTCAACTTCTTGGTCAATCTCATTAGGTTTGAGCCACAGTCCCTTAGTTTAAGACGCTTTAGTTTCTCGCCCACTTGAACTATAACAGGCTTGACTCCTATTCAGGGATACGTAAGAATCCTTTCAAATAGGGTCCAGCCATTCGACCGTTCTGGTCACCCTCCTTCATATCTCGGTAGCTCACCCGATCAGGATTCCTAATTTTACCGACAACCCCGCTACTTCCGTAAACTGTTGCCGAGGGGCTCTGTAAGTACCACAATTTGGATTGCCCCAATTAATTAATCAATTATATGAAGTTTAGAGGCCTTTCGGGCATTGATTATGCCGATCTAAGTGAGAAAAACTTAAAAGGGTTTTGCTGGAATGACTTTGGGACCAAGTTTCCTCACTAGACAGCTGGCAGAAATATCTTGAACAAAGTCATGGCGGTTTACATTCTTAGTCGTACGACTCAAAAAAAACAAGAGGATGCCATACGGACCCATTTGTCAATCTCAGATTCTATAAATATGACCTTGTCCATTCATTTCAACACGCATTCAGACAATAGGGAGACTCTGCTGAATTCTCAGCTAACTCTCTCTCTTAAATCACAAAATCATCAAAAAACCTAGTTCATAAGTAGATCCAAACCCCCAAGAAGATAGGATTCAACCAAATAATTGTAAACCATCCTTCTCCCTACCTAGTCTCTCTTAAATCTTTATGTTTGCTCTTTAAATCTCTATTTTACTCTTTTCATCCTATTGTCGATTAATCTTTATTATTCAAATGTGATCCTTTATATCTATCTATTGGACACAAACCCTAACATGATCCTAAATGGCCATCCAACATCTAGAATTTATTTTATGGATAAATCCTTATGGAGATTAAGGTTTGTTAACTCTAATGTCTTTACATTTGAATGTATTTTTCCCTTTTATGTACTGATTCAATATTCCTAGAAAATTCCTTTTTTTTGATGATCTATAAATCTCCAATGATTGTCTGTTACCATTATTACGATTAAGTTCATCTTAAGGCACCAAACATAGGATAGGATGATGATCATCTTCATTTCCCCCTTTACTTTACATGTCTTCTTCTAATAGTTATTTCCTTTGGTAATTTCTTTCAATTTTGCGCTAAAAATGATACAAAGTCATTCTCTCAAGGATGGACACAAGATCCTCATTGATGTGATCCTCAAAGTGGTCTGGGGATAGAAAATTAAACCATGAGTTGATGTTTATCCCTTTCTTTCTCCCCCATTTCATTCACTTTGACTCGAATCTGCATGAATTGAACAGAGTTTATGTTTCTGTTTGAGTCTTGGCAGATTCAACCTGAAAAGCTGCAAAAGCAACTGTCATACATAACAAGATATACAGATTGGTTTCCTCACTGTAAGAGAAGTCCTTACGGATTAAAATGTAACCATGGCAGATTTGTCTTGTGCAGTCTTTTATTTTGGTGTTTCTTGTTCTTTATACCCTAAAACTAATTTCCCAACTGAATAATATTAGGGGTAGGGATGGCAAAACCGGACCGGAACCGTCGAACCGGAACCAAAAAAATCGTAACCGCCACGAAAACTGGAACCGTCGAACCGGAACCGTTTTGGATAAGGGCTGGTTAAGGTTCAACCTCCCAAAAAACCGTGAACCGGCGGTTCCGAACCGCCCAACCAAACCGTGAACCCGAACCGTCTGAACCGTCAGTAAAACCGTTAAAAAATCATTAAAATCATTGGATTTCTAACAGTTTCATCAGAATTAACCGTTACTAATGGAAGGTTGACAAGAAAAGTTGTGTTTTGACTGATTTTTTTAGCCAAATTCAGTGAATGAAAATAATAAAAATTTGGTTGTCCCCCTCATTGTAAATTTGCCTTTAATTAATAAAATTTAAAGGGTACCGTCCCTTTTTTCTTTTATATACTATCATTTATTTTATGTTTTCTATGTTTGTTTTTCAATATAATCTTGATTTAGCTTTAAAAAAATAAAAGAAAATAAGCACTTATGAAATAATTTTTAAGTTGTTTATTCATTATTGTATGATATAAAAAAAAGGTACCGCGGAACCGGAACCGGATTGTGACAACCGGAACCGGAACCGGTGTAACCAAGGGCCGGTTAAGGTTCACATAAAATCCGAACCGGAACCGGGACCGGCGTTGGCCATCCCTAATTAGGGGCACAAAAAGTCACAAAATCTTGCTCACAAAATCCAAGATGTCATGATTTTATTGGTGTTTTTTGAAAGAGTATGAAATACTCTTATATTTAGTTTTGTATCTTTGTGATTCTGATTTAATTAATGTATATATTTAGAGTTTATTTATTTTAGGAATTAGTTGTAATTATTTAGGAATAGTTTATTTTAGGATTATTATTATTATTTTGATTTACTTGACTAACCTACTAATGTTTATCTTTGGTTAGTATTTTGTATTTTAGGTGTTTTATTTTAGGAAGACTCTCATATGGAAAGAAAGATTTCTTGGAGTGTAAGGAGCGGCCAAGCATTGTATAAATACAAGCCGACTCCTTCATTGACTTTGACGGATTTACAATATTTTTGAGAGAGTCTTTTGTTTTTTGAGGTTCTTGTTCATCAAGAACTCAAGTGTTTTTTGTTTAGTCTATTCAAGATAGAATAGGTTTTGATCTTTTAATTGTTTTTGTTTCTTTCATCCTTTTGTACTCTGAAAGAGTTTTAGTAATGAAAGTTTTCCAGCAAGGTATTTCTTGCTGAAGTGTTTAATCAGTTTTAATTTCCGCTGCGTTTGTTTCTGTGTTTCTGAGTTTCTGGTCGTCGCCAACTGACAGGACAACTGTTAGCACGTTTGAATACACAGTTGTCCACACAGTCGGTCAATTCCCAGAACAGTCCTAGCCGCTTAATTTCTTTCAATTGGCACCAGAGCCTGGTCTCGACATACTGAGATCGATCTTTGAAAGTGGCCATTATGGACTGTGAACAAAACAAGTTTTTGGTTTTAATGATTGTGTTTGAAAATCTTAAAATGAAAGAATATGAAACCATCAAAGATTTTTCTTCTAAATTGGTAAATATTGCAAATGAGTTATATGTGTTAGGGGAATCAATCTCTAATGCTAGACTCGTACGCAAAATATTAAGATCCCTGCCAGAAAGATTCAACATGATAATCTCTTTGGTAGAGGAATTTTATGATGTCGAGACTCTAAGTTTTGACCAACTTATTGGAGTCTTAACCATTTATGAATTAACCCCATGTGTGAAAAATCATTTTTCTTCTGAAAACAAAAGATCTATTGAGTCCGTTCAATGTAGAGCGTGTTTAGGATTCGGACACTATGCCAATGAGTGTGCTAACACACTCAAAAAGAGAGGGATGAGTTTTTCTGCAACCTTAAGTGATTCAAATGATGACGATCAGACAGCAAACCTGTCATTTTTACGATCATCACAATCCTCCCTTTCTGACAGTGAATCTGACAGTGAATCTGACAGTAAAGATGAACAGTCAACTGTCAGCACAACTGTCAGCTCAAATGGTACTAATCTGTATACCTGTTTTAACTCTACTTCTGCAGGTGAATCTGAAGAATCCAATCAGGAGGATGAAGATAGTGCAACCTATGAAGATTTGTACAATACATATGTTGAGCTTCATGCAGATTGGTCCAAGCGAATGGAACAACTCAAGGCATTCAAGAAGGTAAATGAAAAACTCACATCCGAAAATCTGAAATTAAAGGCTGAGAATGAGAGGTTGTCGAGTGAAAGTGATACTCAAAAGGACTCCATAGCTAGGTTAGAAGTCATGCTTACCAAAAAGGACAATGAGTGTGAAAAGTATAAAAGCAATCTTGAAAAAGAAACTAACACTCTCAATAAACTTAACAATGGCAAGGCTAAATTGGAAGAGGTTCTGAACATGGGGAACCAAGGAAAATCAGGTTTAGGCTATGGAGATCCATAGTTTGTTAAGGAAGGTGAGGGCACTTCAAAAAACAATGAGAGATTCAATGCTAATCACGTGCATCCTCATAAAAACAAAAGAAATAGAAAAAGGAGATACGTGTGTCACCATTGTTTTGCCCCTGGACATATACGTCCATTTTGCTACAAGTTGAAACAGGAACTTGGCTTGGAAAAGAACAGCAGCCACTTGACAAGACAACTGTGGGCACAATCTGACAATCAGTTGCCCTGTCAACCGCCCAGGCAGCAGCATGTCGAAAAAAAGACTTGGGTAAGAAAGGACACTTTACAGTGTCAAATCGTGTTTACCTCCTTCAAAAGTAGTGAGGAAGGAGCTTGGTACTTTGATAGCGGCTGTTCTCGTCATATGACCGGTTCTCTTGAGCATCTCATAGATTATGAAGTCTTCAAAGGAGGAAATGTCAATTTTGGTGGAGGTGCTAAGGGAAAGATCATTGGTAAAGGTACGTTGTGTGTTGACGGCTTGCCAAATTTGCACAATGTCTTACATGTAGACGGGTTGAAAGCAAATTTGATAAGTATCAGTCAACTGTGTGATGATGACTTATTTGTTAAGTTTGACAAGTACAAATGTGAAGTTTTTGATAACAAAAGTGTGTGTGTTCTTTCTAGCATTCGATCCTCTGATCATTGTTACAAGTTGGTTGAAAATCATTCATGTTTTAACTCAATTTTTGATAATGCTCCTGATCTTATTGTCAATTGTGTTGAGGATGATGTTTCAGGTTGCACGTGGGAGTATGAAAGGATTAATGATGAATCTGAACCTAAATCCACGAGAGAATCTGCAGATGCACCAACTGTGAGGACAACTGACAGTCAAGATGAACAGTCAACTGCCATGTCAGATGGTCAGACAGCAGCTGGTTCTGGTTCAGATTCTGAAATCGCTGAAGATCAGAAAAAAAGAGGCAACGATGCTGCTGCAAGCATACAGGGAAACCATCCAACTTCCCAGGTCATTGGGGGAGTGGATGAAGGAAGAAAAACAAGAGGAAAAAGGATAGATTACCGGGAATTAGCCGGTTTGGTATGCATGCAATCCGCGTACCATCAGGTAAGCTCTTGTTGTTTTGTTGCTAATTTTGAGCATGAGGATGAGTCAGAAACTTTAAAAGTTAATAATTGGAACAATGTCATGCAAGAGGAAGTGGTAAAATTTGAAAGGAAAGATGTTAGGTTCTTGGTCTGTAGGCCATCTAATGCTGAATGTATGGGAGATGTTACTTGTTTTACTCAATTGTTGAAGATGAACCGGATAATAAAGGATTATGATCTTAAAAGTAAAACCTTTACTATATTTTGTGATAGCTTAAGCTCCAGAATATTGCCAAGAATCTGGTACAACATCTCCTAACAAAGCACATAGATATTAGGCATCATTTTATTAGAGATCCCGTTGAACAAAAAACCATTACTCTAGAACATGTAAGCACAACGGATCAACTTGCTGATATCTTTACCAAGGCTTTGGATTTCGAGAGATTTTCTCTCGGACTGTGTGATACCAGTTGACTGCACAAGTGTGCAGACAACTGACTGCATCTGTATAATTGTATATTACAGTCACAAAAAAAAAAAAAAAAAAAAAAAAAACTGCATTCATTCTTTGCACGATTGTCTCTTGTGATCACTTGGTTAACTAAGTTCCTTGACTCTGAGTTTTGACCCTTGAATGTGAGATCCTTCTTAACTTGATAATAAAATTATCCTGTTAATTCCTCCGTGATGTTTATCATGAAGTGGGCACTTAATCTAAGGTTGCGGGGAAAACAAGCTGCCTCCAATCCTTGAAGTTACTACCCATATAAGCAAAAAGCTGAAGTGTTTCAATACATAACTTGGGAATCAGTGTAACACTGTATTGAGAGAGTGAATAGCTCCTCCCCGTAACTGATTCATAAGTCATAAGCCTTCAAAGGGAGTGTTCTAGAGGCTTCATGGTTGAAGGAAAATCTCATTGAATTCCTGTGAGTTGAAACCGAGTCAATGAATGAGTTGATCATACTATGTCACACCAAAATTGAGACAATCTTCACTTGTGTGTTTAGGCATAATTTTTCTAAGCTTTTTTTCTCCCTTGGTATTTCCATCAGCAAATTGAACTGTTCTTCTTCTTGTTACAGATTTAATGCTTTCATGTGATTAACGATAATCTAATGGCGTGATGTTCAAGTTTCATTATGTAGTTGGTGGAAATTGTGGTACATTGTGGTTAAATGGATTCAGTTGAATTTAGCAAGTTTTAATTCTGGGACGGATAATTTATCACAAAACATGGAAAAAGTTTGATTTTTAAAATCAAAATCCTTGGTTATTTTGGAATTCAAATGGGTACTTCAATGTTTCTCAGTTCTCCCTACTCCTTGGCCTACTCGAGTTCTTAGGAAGAATCACTGTCCTCCCCTAATATTTCCTCCTTGTCGAATCTGGTTGTGAATTATGATTTAGTATATCTTCTTCTTCATGCTTTCTAACTTCATTTCTCTCATCTCATCTTGTTCCTATTCTGCAAATGCTCTCTTTCTAACATTTTTGCAGATAAATCCGAGAATTCTGGAGAAACTCTAAGTGATTATGTGTGACACAAAATGATTGTTTGCCACTGCTCTGATCAAGCTCTGGTATTTTTGTTGTTAAGCATCCAGCTGGTGCTAAGCAACTTGTTCGTGCAACTGTGCGGACAACTGGACAGTCAACTGTACAGTCAATTGTACAGTCAACTGGTAAGTCATATGGTAAGTCTGCAGAACTCGCTGGTCTATAAAGGTTTGCTGCGATGTGAGTTGAGATTGATGATGCTCTTAGATGTATTTTGTTGGGGAGATTCAAATTTAGGGGGAGTGGAAGATATTCTTATTTTTTTCTTTGAGTTTGATGGTTCTTCTCAAAAAGGGGGAGAAAGAGGTGGTCTTCATATTTAGGGGGAGAAAGATGTGTTCTAGGGGGAGTAGAATCCATTGTACAAATTCAGGGGAGAGATTATTGTTTTGGATGTTTTGATCAGAACCACAAAGATAGGGGGAGATTGAAAGAGTATGAAATACTCTTATATTTAGTTTTGTATCTTTGTGATTCTGATTTAATTAATGTATATATTTAGAGTTTATTTATTTTAGGAATTAGTTGTAATTATTTAGGAATAGTTTATTTTAGGATTATTATTATTATTTGGATTTACTTGACTAACCTACTAATGTTTATCTTTGGTTAGTATTTTGTATTTTAGGTGTTTTATTTTAGGAAGACTCTCATATGGAAAGAAGGATTTCTTGGAGTGTAAGGAGCGGCCAAGCCTTGTATAAATACAAGCCGACTCCTTCATTGACTTTGACGGATTTACAGAATATTTTTGAGAGAGTCTTTTGTTTTTTGAGGTTCTTGTTCATCAAGAACTCAAGTGTTTTTTTGTTTAGTCTATTCAAGATAGAATAGGTTTTGATCTTTTAATTGTTTTTGTTTCTTTCATCCTTTTGTACTCTGAAAGAGTTTTAGTAATGAAAGTTTTCCAGCAAGGTATTTCTTGCTGAAGTGTTTAATCAGTTTTAATTTCCGCTGCGTTTGTTTCTGTGTTTCTGAGTTTCTGGTCGTCGCCAACTGACAGGACAACTGTCTGGACAACTGTTAGCACGTTTGAATACACAGTTGTTCACACAGTCGGTCAATTCCCAGAACAGTCCTAGCCGCTAATTTCTTTCATTTTTAATTAGAGTTTGGCGGGTCCATTATCGATCCAAGAAATAAATTATCGCCACCTCATTTTGTGAGCAAGATTTTGTGATTTTTTTTGTGCCCCTAGCATTGCTCTTCCCAACTACATTGTTTCAGAATCAGAATACTTATTTAACTTAAACACACATACACACACACACACACAATTTTCAAAAGGGTAGAAAGACTCATGGATATGAGGCATCTCGGGTGAACACAAAACGTTCTTCTCGAGGTGTAACTTGACCTACTCAAAATCATACATTTAAAATGTCCTTTTATTGTTTTTATTGTTTGGGCACATATTAAACTATGTGGCGACTCTATTTATTTCTTTTGGTCCTTCCCGCTTTGTTTATCCCATTTATTCGTAGATACTCCAATTTCTCACGAATTTGGATATGGTAATTCACAATTACCCATCACAATTTACACTAATTTTCAGAATGTTTTTCAATTGAAACATAGTCATAATTTTTAGATGGATAGAGTTCTAAAAGAGCTTAAAGTGTTCTTTTTTTCTTTCCAAAAAGAGTTTCTAAAGAAAAAAAGGAAATACATCAAAAATCACCAAACTCTTCACTTCTTTTGGATTTGACACTAAATTATTTTTCGTTGCAAACCGCACATCCAACTCATTTATTCTTACATCCATCATCATTAACAATAATTCTGTCAATTTCATCGGTTAATTATCATGTGTTGCGCTTGTAATTGAATGTGAATGAGTATTTTAGGTAATCTAGTTGAAAAAGTGAAAAACAAATTGTATTGTTAAATTTATTACTCAGAGAACTGTCAGGTTCCAGTTTTTTTTTTTTTTTAAAAAAAGGGCAATGCTACTTACAAAAGAAGTAAAGAAGTTTACAAAATGAAGGATACAAGACGTGGTGGCGATATTTTATTGGTTACATCGATAGTGGGTCCGGCACACTCCACTTAAAAACACCAACACAATTATAACACATCATTTTGTAAGCCACATTTTATAGCCATTTTTTGTAACTTTATTATTTCCCAAAAAAAGAAAAAAGAAAAGCAACAATCTTAATAATATTCTCTCACTTCTTCTTACGCCTCCCTCCCCCATCAACCCCACACCGTTCCCCTCCGTCTCCCTTTCACACGACGGTCTCTCTCTTTCCCCTCCCTTCCCCATATCCAGTCTCCTCCCTTCCATCCAAATTTATAACCAAGTTTAACAACAAAATAAATGTGAAATTAATGGAAGGGTGAATAGTTGAAAAAAAAATAATACTCCCTCTGTCCCAGAATGATAGTCCCCCTATTTTTATGGGTTTTACGAAGGAACTTTGAGTAATAATTAAGGCTACTTTTAATTATTCTAATGAAATTTTTGAAATTGTTCTTGATACACCATTATAAATACTATTAATATCAATTTTTAGATTCACATTAACATAATTATAAGTAGTATTTATAACTGCTCAAAGTTCCCTCGTAGTAACAACGAAAAAAAGTAGGCTATCTTTTTGGGACGGAGTGAGTATCAGTTGCTAGTGAAAAGAAGTACTGATGAAGATGAGAAAAGATTAGGCCAAAATATGTTTAGCCCCCAAAGTATCCAACCATTCCCACTTTGCACCCCAAACCCAATTTTATCCAAAAGTGACCCTCTAATTTGCCATTAGTCCCATTTTGACCTATGAACCCCTTAGACCCCAAACGGCGTGACAAAATAAACGGAAAATCTCACGTGCCCAGCCACGTGAGGGATAAAACAGTCTTTTTATGTCCTATGTCACATGGGTCATTGAATTGTTGGGTTATAAATGCAATTGAAGACCCAAAAACCAACCAGTTCAACTACCGTCTTCTTCCTCCTCGAAATCGCCATGAGAGGCCCAAAGAGAGAAATTGAGCATCAATCCTCAACCGGGTTCACGAAATGCTACTGTGGTGAATTTGCGGCTCTGAAAACGTCGTGGACTGATATAAATCCTGGGCGGAGATTCTTTGGTTATGCCAAATTCGGACATGTAAGTTAAAATTCCCAATTTCTTTGGAATTAATACTAATTATTTGTTCAAATACCATCATTGGTTGAAACGTAGTAACTGGATTTTGGTTTTATGCTCTCTTAATCGCAGGGTAGAGATTGTGGATTCTTTGATTGGCATGATCCTCCGATGTGTGCTAGGTCAACTGTTGTTATTCCTGGGCTTTTAAATACAATGAATGAAAATCGTAATCAACTGAAGACACTCGTAGCAAGGCATGACAGAGAGCGTAGATGTTGTGTTTTGACAATATGGTTGTTGTTATTGTCATTGGTTTGCTAGTGGTTCTATTGTTGATCTGTTAAGAAAAATATGGAGGCTCTGTTTTCGTTTTTATTTTGGCTTAGGTATGTGAGAAATGTATTCACAATGGTTATGTTTTGGAATATGTAAAAGTACTTTAGGTTAAGAATGATGTATGGCAGTGAAACCTGAATGAAAATATCCTCTTTTATATTACTCTGTTTTTGTTCTTTCTTAGATTCATAACATTACAAGTGGTCATATAATTATCACAGTAAAATGTGAAAATAAAAACGAGTGCAAACATTTGAAAGCAAGAGTAGATTTAAACATGTTTAACTCCATTCTATTGAGATAACATGGCCATAAAACCAAAAAGCCATGTATCAAAACATATGATTGTATCAAAACAGAGTTAATAAACCATGACACATGTCTAACATTCTTGGCCATCACATATTTAACCAAAAAAGGCCATACAAACCATGCTATTCTAGAAACAACCATTCAAACTGAATTCACAAGTTCATAAAATACCAAGAGCTTACAATACCCAAAAGATTGTATCAAAACAGAGTTGAACTCTCCTACAAACTATGATTTTTATCACCCTTTTTTGGAACTTCCTGCAGCCATAAGTGAAGCCTTGGTAACACATCTTTTCCCATTCCACGTAAAAGGTGCTGCTTGAAGTGAAGTCCGAGAAATTGTTGCTGAAGCTGCTGGTATGACTGGCATTGTCATTCTTTGACCGGGTTGCAACCTCATGCCACTATCTTGTGACAAACTTGAAGCATTCCCTCCATTCTTTGCCTTGTCCTTCACTGCATCTCCTTGTGACAAGGATACTCCATTCACCTGAGAAATGATAATATAAGCATTTAGAAACCAAAAATCAGACTATTGACTAGCACCAGACTGGTTAATGTACACCAAGCTTACATTTTTTTTTGGTCTCCCTCTCTTAGCACCAATTTTTGGACTACTTCTTCCATAATCAGACTGCCCACTTGCCTTACTCTGTTAATAAACATATATTTAAACAAAAATCCCTTAAATAAACAACAAATGAGCTGTACTTACATAAATGAGTTGAATAGCTACCTTTGATCTTGTTACTCTTGTTGAAAATGTTCCAGCACTTGCACTTGTACTTCCAGACCCTGGCATTGTTATACTCTTCACCACCTGTGACAAAATGAATTAAATATTAATATTGACAACTAAATATGAATGTCATAAAATGCATTAATAACATATAAATATATCTACAATATATATTGCACTTACAGGTAGTTTCTTCCTTCTTTGGTTGCTTGTCCCTTCTTCCTGTTCAACATTTTGACTTTCATTTGGAGTTGGCTTTTTGGGACATGTTCTAGCATTATGATATTCATCTTGACAAATATTGCATCTCACAGTGTCTTGGAACCTTCTCAACTTGTGTGGATTGGTTGTTTCATCACTTTGCCTAATCTCCTTCTTTTAGGCCTTCCTGGCATCTTCTTTTCATCAGGTGGATGCACATAAATACCAGATTTAGGCAAACCCAACCATTTTCCTTACCAAGTCATCATTAGACATCAATGTCAACCCATCGGCAGTTAATTGTTCAGAAATGCAGTAGTAGTAGCTAGCATAAGTTGTGTATCCCAAACTTTTGAAACACTTATCAAATTCCTTCATACACACATTGTCCACATGTAATTTAAAAACATCTACTTCACCACCGAAATAAACTGTAAATGGGTGGTATAAGAACTGACCCCCATGATGTAACCTCACAGAAAACCACTCACCATCTGCATATTTATAAAAAACACACAAAACAACACAAAAAAGAGAGATTTTAGATTAAAAAAATACCAAAGGGACAACTTTTGACTAAATATATTCACAATTGGTCCCCACAACACTTTATGACTCAAAAACAAAACTTTCCACAGATTTTTGGACATTTCTTAATAGAATAAACCATCAATTCAGTACACATACACATACAACACATATTATCTCACAAAAAAGAATCACATGCGCACAGAACTTTATAAACAATAAAAGATTCTTCAAATAAACAACTCAAATTAAGTGATTTCGAAAATTATACCTTGATTAGTGTTTTCTTCCACCACAGCAGCACGATTTTCACCATCCACGTTCGCCATTACAGAGATTCTTGATCTTCTTCGGGAAAAGCCCTAATCGCCGATTGGAACCCTAATTTTGCATCGCCATTACTCCTCGACCAAATATCTCAACAACCCTAAATGGCGTAAATGCTGGTTGGCATTATTTTATCTACTACTGCATGCAATTCACGTGACATAGGACATAAAAAGACTGTTTTACCCCTCACGTGGCTGGACACGTGATATTTTCTGTTTATTTTGTCATGCCGTTTGGGGTCTAAGGGGGTCATAGGTCAAAATGGGACAAATGGCAAATTAGAGGGTCACTTTGGGACAAAATTGGGTTTGGGGTGCAAAGTGGGAATGGGTGGATACTTTGGGGGGCTAAACATATTTTGGCCCAAAAGATTATTAGTTAGGGGATTTATTTAGAACAAGTTCAACCTTTGACTTTGACATGTGTTGTACATAAGTTTGGAGATCAAATTCACAAAATAATGAGCTGAATGTCTAGTTGTAGTTGCATGGTTAATATTTTCCGAAACAAAAAACTAGTACAATAGATATTCATATTACTAGTAGGTAACCCATGCTCCGCACGGAAATCTATTCCGTTAATATTTTTGTATTTTCATTTTTTGATGTTTTTAATAGATAAATTAACATAATAATTTTATTTAAAAATATATGTATATTTTAAATTAATCAAACATTTTCATAGCTTTGGTTGTACATAGTTGTAATAAATATGTTTTTTAATTAATTTAGAAGTATATTTAAATTTGTTGTATGAATATTTAAAAAACTTAATGGTATTAATAGTATTATTAACATATATATTAACTATTATGATTAAATAATATAATTAATAGTAATAGTTAATATATATTATAACAATTATGATTAATTAATACTATTAATAATAATAATAATTAACTTATATAGTAACTATTATAGTTAACAATTATATTTAACTATTATAATTAACTAATACTATTAATAGTATTAATTAGTTATAATGGTTAAATATCACTCTCTCCGTCCCGGAGTAAGAGTCCTACATCCTATTTCCATGGAAATTAAGAAATGATGGAAGTAAAGTAAGTGTTGTGAGTGTAAAAGTAAATTAGGAGAGGAAAATGAATGGGGGGGGGGGAATAATAAGTTGATTGGTTTTGTGTTAACTTTTTAGTAATAATTAAAATAATTATTATAATTAAATAATAATATTAATTGTACTTATTAACATATATAATAACTATTATTATTAACTAATAATACAATAATAGTTATAATTAACCTATATATTAACTATTATAATTAATTAATACTCCCTACGCCTTAGAGTAAGAGTCCTACCTTGTTTGTGCACACTTATTAAATACACAATAGAAAATTGGTAAACATTACAAATGTGTTGAGGGTATAATTGTCCAAAACACTATTCATTCTTTCTCATCATTTGTCCTTTTAGGAAATAGACTTTTAGTGGGACGTACAAAAATAGAAAGTATGACTCTTACTCTCGAACGGAGCGAGTACTATTAACAGTAAATATTAACATTTATTGTATAATGATTAACTAATACTATTAATAATAATAGCTAACTTATGTAGTAACTATTATGATTAACTAATAATACTATTAATAGTAATAATTAATAGATATACTAACTATTATGATTAACTAATACTATTAATAGTAATTTTTATTTTATTTAATAGTTAATTATAATAGTTAAATATAAATTGGGACACACCAAAAAAGAAAGTGAGAACTTTAAACTGGGACGGAGGGAATAATAATAATTATAATAAACTAATATTATTAATAGTAATAATTAATTGATATAGTAACTATTATGATTAATTAATATTAAAAATTAATATTTAACTTATATAATAACTATTATAATTAACTAATACTCTTACTATTAATAGTTAACTGTTATTTGCTTAATACCATTAGCTAATACTATAAGTTACTACATAAGGTAACTATTATAATAGCTATTACTAATAATAGTAATAGTTAACTAATATAGTTAACTATAATAGTAACTATTATTAATAAGAGTAATAGTTAACTATAGTGGTTAACTATTATAGTTAACTATTACTAATAATAGTAATCTATATATTATAATACAACTCAAAAATAACTTCCAATTGACTTGAGACAAAGGATGGTTGAGATTATTCCATAACCGCCTTCATCCTACGGCTGCCATTAAAAGATTTCTTTTTAATTTAATCTCAATCCTTAGATTGTTTCTCCACTTCTCCGATCCTACGGCTGATATTAGGCGGTTTCTAAAGTTCTTCTTCCTCTTTTTTGTTTTGCAATGAGTGGTTTCCTCTTTGGATTAACTGATGATTTGCGTTTGGTGAAAATCAAAGACTCTGAACTTTTGTATTAAAGGGTTGAATTTTAATATCTCTTAGGTAGTACATCAATGGAAATGTAGATATAAAAATGGGTATTTTTTCTAATTTACATTTGGTGCACATACACACATATAAAGTGTCTTCTAAAAATAAGATTCAAGCATTTTTTTTTAAAGTATATTAACTACATATGCATACTGAGATATGATCAAGTTTCATCCGGGAAAATGCTACCTCCGTCCTGAAGTTAATATTCATTTTTTTTTCAAATTTCAAAAATATTCTGCGCATTCATGTTGATGTAGTTGCTTGGAGTTCAATGTTTTTTAGTTATTGTTGACGGATAATTTGGTAATGACTAGCTGATTTTGTATGATGGAGAGCAACCCGAATGCTTTGTCCAAACCGTTGAAATGTATTCTATGCGATTTTGAAGGGGACGATGATGCCTTAGTCCAAGAAAATTGAAATGGCCGCAACACCAATTCTATGATGTCACCGTGCCGCCGGCACGGGTGGGATAGTTACTGTAATAGTTATCTATTATAGTTACCCTTTATAGTAACTATTATTATTAGCTAATAGTATTAGCTAATGAAAAGAAAATGAAAAGTCACTTATTTATTACTCCCTACGTCCCGGAGTAAGAGTCATACCCTTCATTTGCACGCTTATTAATAAATATTGGAAGTGATGTAAATGTTGTGAGTGTAAAAGTAAAGTAGGAGAGAGAATGAGTGGGAGAGAATAGTGAATTGATTGGTGTTGTGAGTATAAAAGTAAAATAGGAGAGAGAATGAGTGGGGTGAATAGTAAAGATTCTTTGCCATTTTAGGAATAGGACTCTTACTTTGGGACGTATCAAAATGGAAAGTAGGACTCTTATTCTGGGACGTATCAAAATGGAAAGTAGGACTCTTACTCTGCGACGGAAGGAGTAGTATATTGTTGATGTGGCTTCTCCAAATGCAAGCTTTCTCCATTGTTTATCTACATGTCAATACCATAGCTCTTTTGGCCAACTTTAATATATATGAGCCTGTCTCGCGTACAACGGCCGCACGTTGTGCGGCGGCGCCGAGCCGAGCCGAGCCATTTTTTTTTTTTTGCCACCCTAACTTTTTTCCTCCAACAAAAAGTAACACTTTTTATACCGAAATGTAACACTTTTTTTCTTCAAATGTAACACTTTTTTTCAAAACAAATGTACCACAATTTTGATGCAATAGATTAAAGATAACATAAAGATTCACAACTAAATTAAAGTAACACTTTTTATAAAGGAATGTAACACTCATTTTTTCAAATGTAACACTCTTTTTTTCTCCCAAAATTAACATAGGATTGACAACTAAAAACTAATGTTACATTTTATAAAAAATGAATGTAACATTTTTTTTTTCTTAATTGTAAGAGTTTATATTCCTAAATGTAACATTATATATGAAATGTAATAATTTTTTATTGAGAAAGTAACAATTGAAATGCAAACCTATTTTTTTTTTTTTTTTTGTAAAAACTGATGTTACCTTTAACACTCTGTTCTGATAAAAGTAACACTTTCATCTTCAAAAAGTAACACTTTCTACTGTTAAAGGTAACATCAGTTTTTACAAAATAAAAAAAAAAGGTTTGCATTTCAATTATTACTTTCTCAATAAAAAATTGTTACATTTCATATATAATGTTACATTTAGGAATATAAACTCTTACAATTAAGAAAAAAAAATGTTACATTCATTTTTTTTTATAAAATGTAACATTAGTTTTTAGTTGTCAATCCTATGTTAATTTTGGGAGAAAAAAAACAGTGTTACATTTGAAAAAATGAGTGTTACATTCCTTTATAAAAAGTGTTACTTTAATTTAGTTGTGAATCTTTATGTTATCTTTAATCTATTGCATCAAAATTGTGGTACATTGTTGTGGATATGGCCCTCCACTACCCAAGCAAACCCACAAGAACAATAAGAGCACACAAAACAAAGCACAAGAAATCAAAGCACAGAAAGAATACAGAAATTGTTAACCCAGTTCGTCAATATGTTTGACTACGTCTGGGGGCATTACCAAGCCAGGATCTTGCACTATAATATGTTAAATCTGAGTTACAATGAGTATGGGGGCGGAACATTGCTTATATAGGCACCTTAGAATAAGACCTAAACCTAAACATAAGAGAAATCCCGAAAATACTGCTATTCCCGAATTTACTGTGCGCGGCACCAGGCGCCCGCCTGGATAGGCACAGGCGCCCGCTTACAAGCCTCCTCCAGAAATCGGACCAACTGATCAAACCGAGCGCCCGCCTGTATGGCCCCAAGCGCCCTCCTGGAATGCTGGCATATTTTCTTCTCTTTGTTTCTTTGATGATCTCTATTCTAACAATCTCCCACCTAGAGATCAACCGCGTATATTAGCCCCGTGTTCGTCTTCAACTCATCCTTGGTGTCTTCCTAGTGCTCACCTCGACCATGGTAGTGTCTTCCTTCTCTCTTATTCTCCAAGCCCAATTGAAGCTATGCATAGCTTCAACTTTTCAAGGTTTACCACCTTGGTCAACATGTCAGCCGGGTTCTCCGATCCCAAAATCTTCTCCCGCCTTAAGATCTTCCTCTCCAAGAGATGTCTGATGTAGTGAAACCTCAGCTCAATGTGCTTCGTCCTAGAATGAAACGCCGGATTCTTTGCCAAATGTATTGCACTCTGACTGTCACTGTAGAGAGCATTACCACTTCGCGTCTTCCCAAGTTCACCCAAGAAGTTCTGCAACCATACCATCTCTTTACTAGCCTCTGTCACTGCCACATATTCTGCTTCTGCAGTCGACTGAGCCACGATCTTTTGCAATTTAGAAGCCCAGGAGATAGCCGTACCACCCAATGTGAAAACATAACCCGTGGTACTCCTCCTCTTGTCAAGATCACATGATACCAAATCCGCATCCACATAACCCGCTAACACGACGTCCTTGCTTGAGAAGCACAGAGCCTTACCAGCAGTACCCTTTAAGTAACGCAGGATCCATTTAACCGCTTCCCAATGTTGCTTCCCAGGATTGCCCATGTACCGGCTGACTACTCCCACCGCATGTGCAATATCCGCCCTTGTACACACCATTGCATACATTAGACTCCCCACTGCCGAAGCATATGGAGTCCTCTCTATCTTGTCACGCTCCTCCTTGCCCTTAGGTGAGTCCTTCTCGGATAGCTTGAAGTGCATACCCAATGGTGTCCCTGTTGGCTTCGCCTCTTCCATGAAAAACCTTGCTAAGACTTTCTCAACGTATTCTGCTTGTGAAAGAACCAACTTACCCGACTCCCTATCCCGGTCAATCCGCATGCCCAAGATTTTTCTGGCCTACCCCAAATCCTTCACCTCAAACCGTTCTGACAACTGAGACTTCAATCTGTTTACCTCTCTAACGCTAGAGCCCGCTATTAGCATGTCATCCACATATAACAACAAGATTATGTACCCATTGTTCGTGTTCTTGAAGTAGCAACAATGATCCGCCTCACATCTGACAAAGTTAATGTCTTGCATGAATCCATCGAACTTCCTGTACCACTGCCTAGGAGCTTGTTTAAGGCCATACAAGCTTTTAGTCAACCTGCAAACCAGTTCCTCGTTACCCTTAGACAAATATCCATCTGGTTGTACCATGTAAATTTATTCCTCCAAATCCCCATGAAGAAAGGCCGTATTTACATCCATTTGCTCCAGCAACAAGTTATCCGCCACTACTAGCCCTAGAACCATTCTGATAGTGGTCATCTTCACAACAGGAGTGAATACCTCGGTGTAGTCAATACCGTACTTTTGCTGAAAGCCCTTTACGACCAACCTTGCCTTGTAACGCTTACTGCTGTTTGCCTCCTCCTTGATCCGGTAAACCCACTTGTTATGCAATGCCTTCTTCCCCTTAGGCAGTCTAATCAACTCCCAAGTTTTGTTAGCTTTCAATGAGTCCATCTCATCATCCATCGCATCTTTCCACTTATCACAAAGTGAACTACGAACAGCCTCCGCATAACATTCTGGTTCCCCACTATCTGTCAACAACAAATAGTAATTTGAAGGAGTATACCTGTCAGGTGATCCACGCAACCTGCTGGATCTACGCAGCGGAATATCCGGTTCTGGAGTATGTGGTTCATCTTCAGTGACCTCCTGACCATGGTCATCATGAACCGTCCTGCTCCCACCTGAGTTTGGAATATCCACCTCTACAACCTCCGGTTCTGAACTAATATCATCAGATGCCCCCTTTCTGTCCTTGTACAAAACCTGTTCATTGAATACCACATCTCGACTACGAATAATTTTATGGTTTTGATCATCCCAAAACTTATACCCGAAGTCATCCCCGCCATACCCAATAAGCGTACATTTTACAGATTTTGCATCTAATTTAGTTCTATCAGCGGAATCAATATGAACATATGAAACGAAGACAAATATGCGAAGAAAGGACAGATTTACCTGCTTGCCACTCCATGCTTCCTATGGAATTCCATTCCCCAATGGTACCGATGGTCCCCTATTGATCAAGAAAGCCGCCGTGTCAACTGCATATGCCCAAAACGTCTTCGGAAGTCCACACTTCAACCTCATACTTCTAGCCCGCTCGTTCAATGTCCTGTTCATCCTCTCTGCAACCCCGTTGTGTTGTGGTGTGCCCTTTCGAGTCTTCTCCATACGAATCCCATACGCTGCACAATATTCCCTAAACTCCCCGAGCTCATACTCCCCTCCGTTATCTTATCTCAAGCACTTAAGCTTAAGCCCCGTCTGATTCTCCACCAAGGCCCTCCACATCTTGAATACCTCAAAAGCTTCATCTTTCCCCTTCAAGAAGTAGACCCAGACCTTCCTTGTTGAATCATCAATGAAGGTCATGTAATATGACGCACCACCCAGAGAAGTTACCGGAGATGGTCCCTACAAATCCGTGTGAACCAGTTCTAACTTTGCTTCCCTCAAAGCCCTACCTGTCCTCGAGAAATTACTTATCGCCTGTTTGCCAAACACACAATCTTCGCAGATACCCACGTCGACTATCTTCAAACCCGGTAGTAGTCCCTTTGAGCAAAGTACCTTCATCCCCTTCTCACTCATGTGACCCAATCGACAGTGCCACAAATCAGTATCACCCTTGGCTGACGCCACCGCGATACTATCCTTGGTGTTATTCACCAAATACAATGTCCCCTCCTTATTACCCCGAGCGATCTCACGATCCTCCTTGGTAATAACCCAGTTCCTGCAGCCGAATGTTACCTTGTAACCTTCTTCGTCCAACTGCCCAACTGATAATAGGTTCTTTTTCAAACCTGGAATGTGCCTGACCCCGTTCAGATGTAAGACCTTCACGTCCGATGCTCCTATTCTGACATCCCCCTTCCCCTTGATTTCCAAAGGCTCGCCATCCGCCAGATAGACCTTACCGAAATCACCGGAAGTATAATTTTCCATCTCTTCTGCATGCCCGCAAGAGTGGAATGATGCCCCCGAATCCAGCACCCATGATTCTAGTGCAATACTAACACTCAGAACCAGTACATCATCACCTTCGACTGTCACATTCACCGAATTGCCCCCACGATTAGGACAATCCTTCTTGTAGTGTCCCAACTCCTTACAATGATAGCACTGAACTGATCCCTTTGCAACCCTTGGTTTGTCTCTGATCTCCACGGCCTTGCCCTTACCACCCACCACGTTCTCCCTAGATTCAGTTTTCCCTTGTTTTCTAGTACCTGGCCTTCCCCTGCTAGTAGTAGCTAAGGCCGATCCCGAAGCAGTCGATGTCCCCAACTTCTTCATGCGATTTTCCTCGCCCAAGAGAAAGTCTTTAACATCATCATACTTCAATTTGTTTTTACCTGCTGAAGCATTGATCGCTGTCACCGTCCCGTTCCAACTTCCTGGTAAAGACGCTAGCAACAAGCACGCATGAACCTCATCATCAAACGTAATCTCCAACGCAGTCAATGAGTCTATAACATCCATAAACTCATCGATGTGTTTTGCCAAGGATCCTCCCTCTTGCATCTTGAGACTACCCATCTTGCGTATCAAATCAACCTTGTTTGCAGCAGATGGAGTTTCAAATCTCTCAGTAAGATAATCCAATAGCTCTTTGGTGGTCTTCGCCTTCTTGGTAGTCTTCGCGATCCACTTAGACAAAGTAGATCTGACCACCCCTAGGGCCTTCCGATCCATGAGATCCCAATCTTCCTGCTTTTCTCCTTCCGGTTTGACACCTTTTAGAGGCTTATAGAGATCTTTGTTATACAAGAGATCCTCTATCTGCATCCTCCAAAATCCGTAGTCAGACCCATCGAATTTCTCAACCGCCTGTTTGTCCTTGCCCATTCTTGATTGCTTGACAACACCCAATCGCTTGATAAACCAATCTTACGATTAAACCCTGATCTCCAAACCAGAGCTCTTGATACCAGTTGTTGTGGATATATCCCTCCACTACCCAAGCAAACCCACAAGAACAATAAGAGCACACAAAACAAAGCACAAGAAATCAAAGCACAGAAAGAACACAGAATTGTTAACCCAGTTCGTCAATATGTTTGACTACGTCTGGGGCACTATCAAGCCAGGATCTTGCACTATAATATGTTAAATCTGAGTTACAATGAGTATGGGGCGGAACATTGCTTATATAGGCACCCTAGAATAAGACCTAAACCTAAACATAAGAGAAATCCCGAAAATACTGCTATTCCCGAATTTACTGTGCGCGGCACCAGGCGCCCGCTTACAAGCCTCCTCCAGAAATCGGACCAACTGATCAAACCGAGCGCCCGCCTGTATGGCCCCAAGCGCCCGCCTGGAATGCTGGCATATTTTCTTCTCTTTGTTTCTTTGATGATCTCTATTGTTGGGTGGCAACCCAAAGTCCCACATCGGCAATTGAGGAAATAATTGCAAGGTATATAAGAGCACCCACCCACTTCATTAGTATGAGGATTTTTGGGAGTTGACCCAAAAACAAATCCGTACCTAAACAAAAAACAAAAGCTTGTTCATGCTTGCCCAAAAACTTGCATCATTGCATGACAATCACATACCAATTTTAATCCACCCAAACAAAAACAAAAGCTTGTTCATGCTTGCCTAAAAACTTACATCATTGCATGACAATCACATAGTAGTCTAGAAGCAATATACTAGAAAGATAACATCTATGGAATCGGATCACGAGTCTCACCATCATCATCATTAAAAGGAGATGTAGTTGTAGGAACATTTGATGCATGGTCAGACATAGGAGTAGGTGACCTCACATCATTGAACATAGGAAGAGGAAGTGGTTGCATCCCACATTTTTCTGCCAATTGAGCTAAGAATGGAGCCATGCTTGTAATATAGGCCTGTTGTTCACCCATTTGTTGTGATTGTTGATCAAGTCGTTTTGCTTGTTGATCCATCACCTTGGCTTGATGATCCATCACCTTTGCTTGTTGATCAATTTGTTTTGTCTTTGCATCCAAATCTTTCTTCATGTTTGTCATTGCTTCAGAGGTATTCTGTGCAGCAATATATGCTTCATAATCAATAGATGACGCGCAACTCGAACGTTTCTTCCATTTCTCCCCAGGCCGTCCAAATAACCTGCCCTTTCTTGCACCACCTGCTGCTACCTCCCATGTCTTACAACCAGGGTCCAAAATTGCTTCACAACCAGGGTTTAAAACATCATTGACAGGTGTTTCAGGGTCCAAGCCATTAACTTCACGTAATTTGTGTGCATAGGCTTCCTGTAAATAGTTTTCAAGTGATGTATTATATTTTAGCACTAGGTGCAGCAAATTATTCACCAGAATCTATAACAAGTTGTATGAAACATGAGCGAAATTGAGAAAAAAAACCCAGAGGGTCTAGTGCAGCAATACTATTCTATTTTTCCATGTACTCCCTCCGTCCCCAAAAAAAGAGTCCCACTTGTATTATATTTTAGCACTAGGTGCAGCAAATTATTCACCAGAATCTATAACAAGCTGTATGAAACATGAGCGAAATTGAGAAAAAAAACAGTGGGTCTAGTGCAGCAATACTATTCTATTTTTCCATGTACTCCATCCGTCCCCAAAAAAAGTGTCCCACTTTAATTTTTTAAGTTTAGCTTTGACCGTAAATTTATGAAAATGTAATTATCGTCATTTTTTTTTATTAAGATCACTATCCATCATGGGTTATATTGTCATTAATTTTTCTCTTAAAAGAAATTTAATAAAAAAAATTAAATGAACAGCAAAAATCCATTTTAGGACGAGAGGAGTAACAATGAACTAGCACCATGTTAATAACATTTAACTAACAGCAAAGGTTATCATGAAGACTTCCTCCAGTAAATGTTATTGACAAATTTCACCCACAGATCACAAAACGTCTGATGTTAAAAACTTGAGAAACATATTAGCCATCTAATCCTTTAAACCAACTACAACATCCCAAGATTTTGGACTAAAAACTGCTCCATCCACCGCACAAACAGTCCAGAGTTTTACAAATTTATTAGATAGAAATCACAAATAGGTTTATGCTTAGGGGATAAAGCTTACAGAAGAGAAAGAAACATAGAACTGCTTTTGTACTACTTCCATCAGTGTAAATAAAAAATAAAAAATAAAAAACAATGCCCCAAATTGTACAAAGGGGAAAAAATTTGCAACAAAAACCTAATAAGATAAAAAGGTGAACTTATGGCATGAAAAATCAGAGATTTTACACAGAAGATAACTAATCTTTAAGAGTAAATAGTGCGAGAAAAGATGCATAGAACGAAAGAGAGAAAGAGAGAAGTGAAGAGAGTAGACGGAAGAGAATGAGAGGCTGAGAGCAGACGGAAGAGAGAAGAAAGGAAGAAAGGAAATCGTTACCTGCACAGCCAGAAAACGATCGGAGCTTGGAAATTTGTTGGAAGGCTATGGCGGTGTGGGGGTGTTGGGTGAAGAAGACCTGCTGCTGGAGAAATTAGGAGGAATAGAGCGAGAGGTAGAGAGAGAAATTGAGGGTAAGAAATTAGGGTATTTAAATGGCCTCAGTTCTTTCCTAGATTAGGCGATTGAATTTATTGTCGCATTCTACAAAAATAATAAAAAATTATCTGTATCTTAAATAATTTAATTTTATCTATTTTGCGATTGTTAAATCACTTATACGTAATAGCCATCGCTTAAAAAACTTATTCCTCTCGCCCCCTTTTCGTTTTGGCGGTCAAAACATTTTATTCCCCGCGTTGTAGGTTAATAAATTATGCGACTAAGAAGTAATCGCTTATTGATAATGCGATGGGAATAAATAAGATGGCTATACCAATCGCATAATGGTGGTCTTTTGCGATTGCTTTTATTGCCATCGCTTAGTGCCATCGTCAAAAGTCTATTTTCTTGTAGTGTTTTCAAAGTAACAGATTCCATAAAGACGAATTCTTATATGCGGCCGTCGCACCATGTGAGGCGGTTCCGCTGCTTCTCGGCCTGACCTGCTATGCTACATCCGACGGTGAGATCCACATTCCCCTCTTCCCAGATCGCTGCCACGTGTCACTTTAAATAAAAAAAAAACCAATAACTTTAAAATGCTATATCTTGAGATTTATAACTCAGATTTTTTTTTTTAAAAATACCGTTTTGTTCGTCTTGACAAGAAGAATAAAACTACATAGGTCATGATATGGTTTGATTTTTTTTTTAAAAAAAAACATATTTTTTACACACCAAAAATTTGAGTTGTTCATCAGCTAACATGTAACACTCTGTTCTAATAAAAATAACAGTTTCATATTGAAAAAGTAACACTTTTTCAGTCAAATGTAACATGAGTTTTACAAAAAAAAAATTGATTTGCATTTCAATTGTTACTTTCTCAATGAAAAATTGTTACATTTCATATATAATGTTACATTTAAGAATATAAACTATTACAATTGAGAAAAAAAAAATGTCACATTCATTTTTTATAAAATGTAACATTAGTTTAGTTGTCAATCCTATGTTAATTTTCGGAGAAAAAAAGTGTTACATTTGAAAAAAATGAGTGTTACATCCCTTTATAAGATGTCTTACATTAGTTTAGTTGTCAATCTTTATGTTATCTTTATCTATTGCAGCAAAATTGTGGTACAATTTTTTTAAAAAAAGTGTTACATTTGAATAAAAAAAAATGTTACATTTCGTTATAATAAGTGTTACTTATGTTGGAGGAAAAAAAGTTAGGGTTGCAAAAAAAAAAAAAAAAAAAATCTCGACAAAAAAAAAAATCCGGCTCGGCTCGCCGCCGTCGCACGCCGTACACCCGTTGTACAGGAGACGGACTCTTCCATAAATCGTGTGTTTATACATATACACACTTGAACACACACATACACACATATTTACAAACACATAAGTGTTTTTCCTTTGAAAATATAAAATAAAACAATAGTACAATTAGAAATTTGTAAGATATTATAAATAAAATTAATTGTATATTACTTCCTCTGACCCAAAATAACTGTCACTTTTGGTCAATCAGATGTAACTTTGACCAATAATTTAAATAAAAAATAATGATGCTAATAAAAATCTAAAATTTATCATTGTATTATAATTAATAATACTTTTAATAAAAAATTTTAGATTTTTATTAAGATTTTTATTTTTGGTTTAAATTTATTGATCAAACTTACATTTGTTTGACTTAAAGTGAGTTATTTTGGACAAAAGGGAGTAATACTCATTTATAAGTTGTCGAGTAGAGCTTGTTGAATCAGGTAAGTATGCGAACATGTTGACGGCTTTTCGTGAGTAACTTGAGCATTGGAATGGAGCCTAAATCTATTAATAGTATTAATTAACCATAATAGTTACTATATAAGTTAACTATTACAATTAATTGTATTTGTTAACCATACTAGTTACTATATAAGTTAACTATTACTAATAGTAGTATTAGTTAACAATGATAGTTACTATACTGTATAAGTTAACTATTACTATTAGTAGCATTAGTTAACAATGATAGTTACTATAAAAGTTAACTATTACCATTAATAGTATTAGTTAACTATTAAAGTTACTATTTATATAAGTTAACTAATACTATGAATAACATCAGTTAACCATAATAGTTACTATATAAGTTAACTTTTATTATTAATATTATTAGTTAATTATAATAGTTATTATATATATTAACTATTATTATTTATAATATTAATTAACCAAATCTTACGTTTCCTGAAACGATGTCAGCATTTCCCCTACAACTAAGAGGATATTTATTTTTCTCATTCTTAGCTAATAGTATTAGCTAATTTTATCAGTAACTATATAAGATACTATTATCTTTAATTTATTGTTTTAAAATACTATAAAAGACTAATTCTACTTATAGTCATCTTCTATAGATGCAATACTCATATATATAATTTAGAATAGAAAAATAAAAAGTCAAAAGTTAATACTAAATTTATTGTGAGTAGTCATTTATTCATTAATAATTAATTTTAATATATTATTAAATTTTGAAGGTTTCCAATAGTCATATTGATAATCCATAACACTAAATTAACAAAATCAAATTATTATGACTTAAGCAATTACCACTTCAGTTACAATTATAGGTCATAAAATTTCAAAGGTTGAAAACATGTTAAATATCATGAAATTTACATCGAATGTATAACAATATCTTTAACGAATGAACCACTAAAGTTTACGTTCATCTAAAAATAAACCAAATATGTTATATTAACAAATCTCTAGACATAAATGAATGGTCTCATTAATTTTTGATAAACGGCTTAAACTTTATCAAAAAGATTTTTGACTGTTCACTCTCCTCATACTTCAACGTTATAGGCTTGCAAGTTAACCCCAATTTTTTATACTGAAATTCAAATAGATAACTTCTCAAAGACATGGGTAAAATTGTCATTTGTTAGGTGTATCTCATTTTCTTTTTTAACTCAATATCTAAAAAAAGTAGTTTACTAATATTTGTCATCTCATTCTTTTTTATGTGCTCCCAATCCAACTAAATTACTAGTGACTTCAGAAAGAAAGAACATAGTCAAAAGGACTAATTCTTGATACGCAAAGTGTTCATGTGCATGGTGCGAGTGAATCGCGCGTGAAAGAAAAAGTTGCCTTGGTACGTATGATGTGTTGTTCGGCAATGTAGAAGGCATGCAGGCACATCATGACTGCGCGTGGTGCACACATATGCTGCCGAATTTTCAGTTTTGGACCTTGGCCCGAGCATCCGCAACAATGACTTTAAATTTTAAAGTCATGAGCTCTTTCTCTCCTCCACATCAGCGCCACATCATCTTTTATCAATAACCACAACTCCACACTATTTTATCTACAATGGTGACTTTAAATTTTAAAGTCATGCAGTTGTCATACATCACTCTCATGTTAAGCAGTGGAGTACACGAGTTTTCCTTTGGCATCTTTTATCTTCGCGTGATAAACAAACGCGAGTGGTGTGAAGACGAACAAAGTCCATGACCTTGGGTCATCTGGCAGCAAAAAAAAAAAAATTGGTCATGGATGACTTCTTCAAAAGTCACCACTGTGGAAGTCATGGGCTGCCAAATCAGCCATGACTTTTGTAAAAAGTCACCATTGTGGGTGCTCAAGTTTATTGTTTTAGAGTTTTCTTTCTGATTTTAAAATCACAAAGAATATGAGAGCCTAAAAATCCACAAAAAATCAACCATAAACGTTATGAATGAATATGAGAGCTTATAACGAATATGTAAGAAATTAGGCCGGCTAGGACTGTTCTGGAAAATAACCAACTGTGAGTACAACTGTGCTCATAGTTGTCAAGACAGTTGCCTTGTCAAGTATAAGATAATATGCAGCGGAAATAAAAAAACGGAATTAAAAACACTTCAGCAAGAAATCTTGCTGGAAAACTTTCATATATTAAAAGCGATCTTGCAGACTATAAGTCGAATGAAAGAAAACAAAATATTAAAAGATCAAACTAATCTAGACTTCTAGATCTCACAAAAACACTCAAAACACTTAGAGTTCTTTTGAGAAGAACATCTAAGGACACAAGGAGTCTCAAGGATTTTCTCTCTGTGATTTCGAATGCTCAGAATGCGTAAAAAAACAATGACAAAGCCGACTGGCTTTTATAAGCTTTTCGGCAAGTCCTTTCTATCCACGAGATCTTCAAGATCCAATCATGTATTTCCTTTGAGAGTCCACCTAAAATACACAAACACTTACCAAAGATAACTATGAGTATGTTAGTCAAGTAAATCCTAATTAACTACAAAATAAATAAATAATTACAACTATATCTAAGATATTCACAAACCAGAATCACAAAGATACCAAAGGAAAAAGACGAGTATACCTATACTCGTCAATCTCCCCCTATCTTTGTGGTTCTGAACAAAACCTGCAAAACCAAGTTAATGCATAGCAATACTAACATAAACATAAACCCAAATAATACGACTACAACACAAGTACCAAAATATCAAAGTTATTACAAATCCAAATCAAAGAACACAAATTAAGCATTGTCTTTGTTCCCAACGTCATAGTACAAATCTGCACCCAGAATATCTTCCTCGGCTGCGGCGGCATCCAATTCCCTTTCAAATGAGAATTCTAACTCACTGTCATCACGAATGGCAAGAGTTCCCTCTCTCACTGTAGCTTGCGAGCTAGCTCCCCCTGCAGCTGCTACATTTACTTCACCTACTCCCCCTACATTCACGCTCTCTCCCCCTTTTTGTGAAGAACCAACCTTCATTGCTTTATGAATTTCTGCCAGGTTAGTTTCCAAACCCGAAATGATAGCTTTGTAAGCAGCAATCTGGGCAGAGATGGAATCTGCTTGAGCCTGGAGAATGGCTTGAGAAGAATCTGATGAAGACCTGGCAACTGACGGGACAAATGATGGGGAAACAGTTGGCATCGCAGCTGAATCAACAGCTGGTTTAGCCCAATCATTGTGCCGATGAGCTTCAAACATAGTTTTGGGCTGACTAATCTTGGGAGGAAGAGGGACAATGATGTCATCTTGTTCAGCCTCAATACCATGAGTACCCATCATCACAGAAATAAGACAGGGATGAGGAAGGCGATATGTGGAGTGAGGGGACTCGGCATAACTCACAATTGTTTCAAAAATCACTTCTCCCAAATTAAACTTGTTCACACCAATGGAATATAACAAGAGAGCCTGCTCTCGGGTAACAACTGAGGGATTTGAGGAGGGCTTCCAATTGGTGAGCATGATATGGTGAAGAAACAAATAGATCCGAGACAATGAGGTTGAACGAAGTTCAGCGGGCCAAAAGAAAATGGTATCACCAGTAATGGCCCTGACAACCACATCAATGTCTTGTGTGATATCAGAGAGAGGAGTGTTGGGAGTTTCCAGGAAGTCATTTATGGATTTTGGAGAGAACTCAAGAACCCTATCCCTAACAAAAATGTGATGATAGTTTGGGGATTCACTCAAAGCCCCATCTTGAGAAAGATTGGCATAAAATTCACCTATCAACTGACGGGAAAAAGGTGCAGGAAAGGACAAGGATTTCAAAAGCTTTCTCACCCCTAGATAACCCACAATATTCAACCTTTCCATCACTCTCTTATCTCTCACCCTTTCAACAGACAATTTTCTTGAAAAGTACTTTGAAAATCTTTCAGCAGAGATATCATAGTAGAATTTTGGATCATGAGGCAAAGATAAATTAAAGGGGACACTGGGAATGGAGGCGGAGGGCTTACGTACCCGTTTGAATTGTCCAGCAGAGCTAGAGCTATGTGATAGACCAGCTGACGGCTGGGATGAATTCACAGATAGCTTTCCTCATCGAAGATATCAGCGGCCGCCGGCATCAGAGAAGACAACGGATCATCTTCCTATGACTCATTCAAAATCAGTCGTCGATGGGGACCACTTGTTGATGTTGATTTTCCTTTTCCTCGAGCCTCGGCTTCCATTGTAGCCCTTGCTATGGCGGGATTGAAAGACCCAGAAGATGCCCCTGTTCCCAATTTCTCAAGGCGGCCAGAACGGCGAGACCCCGGTGGTCTCACTTTGTGAGCTTGGGCCAACATGGTGACCTGGAGAGGGTTTTCGGCGTCGATTGCATGCTCCGGAAACTCTAGAAATCGAGGATCGACCGCCGAATCGGATTGTGGGACATTGATCAAGTCGGCGACAATGGCGACACAAGTAGTGAGCGCCGGAGCTGGAGAAGACGAAGAATCCATGGAAATTTTTCTTGTAAGACAAAACAAACAAAAACCAGTGCAATTATCTTTGAAAAAATTTTTTGCAGAATAGAGAAGAAGATAGAGAGAGGAGAGAGGAGGCGGTTGACAGGAGTAATGAGGAGAGGGGTGAGTCTTTACAGTTGATTTGACAAGGAGAGTATTTCCAGAAAGGCAAAGAACTCAGACATAAACCTTGGTGCACTGGATGTGGGAGAAAACCTTGTGCCTTCCTTTTAGTGTTGGACACCCTTTAGAATTCCTTTTATGACTGGGATTGTGATTTCAAACTCAAAATCTTGACAGATATTGTGATCATCTAATTTGCCTAGAATTGATACTTGCCATACTTCCACAAAATCCATTATACCACAAAGGTCCATCAACCCAGAAAAATTTCACCTCCTGCGTAAGAACTTGGACAACACGTTATTGGATTATCGTTTAAACACATGAAATCATTAAATCTGTAACAAGAAGAAGAAGAATAGTTCAATTTCTGATTTAAATACCAAGAACAACAAAAAAAAAAACTAAGAAAAATATGCCTAAACACACAAGTGAAGATTGTCTCAATTTGGTGTGACTTGGAATGATTGACTCAGTTCATGACTCGGTCTTAACTCACAAGAATTCAATGAGCTTCACCTTCAATCATGCAGCCTCTAGAACATCCCCATTGAAGGCTTATGACTTATGAATCAGTTATGGGGAGGAGCTCTTCACTCTCACAATACAAAAGATATACTGATTCTCACGGAAGGATAGCATATTGCCACAATGAGCAGTAACACCAACGATTGGAGGCAGCTTGTTTTCCCCGCAACCTTAAATTGAATGCCCACTCCATGATAAACAACACGAAGGAATTGACAGGATAATTTTATTATCAAGTCAAGAAGGGTCTCACATTCAAGGGTCAAAACACAGAGTCAAGGAACGAGACAACCAAGTGATCACAAGTGACAATCATGCAAGGATGAATGCAATCTACAACTAAGATTATTTTTTTAAAAAAATTAGTGTGAACTGTAATATACCATTATACAGTTTTATGCAGACAGTTGTCCACACAGATGTGCAGTCAACTGGTAACACACAATCCGAGAGACTTCTTAAGTGAAGAAAATCTCTCGAAGTCCAAAGCCTTGGTAAAGATATCAGCAAGTTGATCCGTTGTGCGTACATGTTCAAGAGTAATGATTTTTTGTTCAACGAGATCTCTAATAAAATAATTCCTAATATCTATATGCTTTGTTCTGGAGTGCTGAACCGGATTTTTGGCAATATTCTGAGCACTTAAACTATCATAATATACCATCAAGGTTTCACTTTTTAAACCATAATCTTTTATCATTTGGTTCATCCACAACAACTGGGTACAACAACTACCAACTGCAATGTATTCAGATTCAGTAGTTGATAAAGAAACACAATTTTGTTTCTTACTAAACCAAGACACTAGATTATTCCCAAGATAAAAACACCTACCAGTGGTGCTTTTTCTATCATCAGTGCTCCCAGCCCAATCCGAGTCACTAAACCCAACTAGACTTGTGTTTGTGTCCCTCGTGTAGATTAACCCCAAATTTGTGGTACCACTAACATATCTAATTATTCGCTTAACAGCAGTTAAGTGGGATACCTTGGGGTCAGCCTGATACCTAGCACAGAGGCAGACACTAAACATGATATCGGGGTGGCTCGCTGTAAGGTACAGTAAGCTGCCAATCATACTCCGATAGAGAGTTTGGTCAACACTCTCTCCATCCTCGTCTTTAAACAGTTTTTGAGAGGACCCCATGGGGGTTTTCAAATGAGACGCATTCTCGAGGCCAAATTTCTTAACCAAATTCTTGGCATACTTTGATTGAGAAATTGACAATCCTTCTTTTGTTTGAACAATTTGTAGCCCAAGAAAGAATTTCAATTCCCCAACCATACTCATCTCAAATGTGGATGTCATACTCTCTACAAAGATGTCAAGCATAGTTTTAGAAGTTGAACCGAAGACTATGTCATCCACATAAATCTGAGCCACGAGAATGTCCCTTTTATTTTTCAAAATAAACAAGGTCTTATCAACCTCCCTCTTTTAAAGCCAAGTTGAATAAGGTGCTCTGTTAGTCTTCCATACCAAGCACGTGGGGCTTGCTTTAGACCGTAGAGCGCCTTTTTCAACCTAAAAACATGATTTGGCTTATGTGGATCCTCAAACCCCTCGGGTTGTTCAACAAACACTTCCTCATTTAAAAGACCATTTAGGAACGCACTCTTCACATCCATTTGATGTAGAGTGATCTTTAGATAGCATGAGATTGCTAATAGCAGTCTAATGGACTCAATGCGGGCTACCGGGGCAAAAGTCTTATCAAAGTCCACACCCTCTAATTGAGTGTAACCCTGAGCCACTAGACGTGCTTTGTTCCTTATTATTATGCCTTGTCCATCTGATTTATTCTTAAATATCCACTTAGTCCCAATAAAATTGATGTTAGAGGGCCTAGGTACCAAGAACCAAACATCATTCTTTTCAAGTTGGATCAATTCCTCTTGCATAACATTGATCCAATTATCATCTTTCAAGGCTTCAAACATATTTTTGGGCTCAAAATTAGTCATGAAACAACAAGAACTTACCTGATGGTATGCGGATCGCATGCACACCAAACCGGCCAATTCCCAGTAATCTATCCTTTTTCCTCTTGTTTTTCTTCCTTCATCCACTCCCCCAATGACCTGGGAAGTTGGATGGTTTCCCTGTATGCTTCCAGCAGCATCATTGCCTCTTTTTTCCTGATCTTCAGCGATTTCAGAATCCAAACCAGAATCAGCTGCCGTCTGACCATCTGACATGGCAGTTGACTGTTCATCTTGACTGTTAGTTGTCCTCACAGTTGGCGCATCTGCAGGTTCTATTGCATTCGTTGGTTCAGATTCATCATTAATCTGCCCATACTCCCAGGTGCAACTTGAAACATCATCCTCAGCAGTTTTGACATTAAGATCAGTAGCATCATCGAAGATAACATTTATAGATTCCATAATCGTCTTGGTTTTCAAATTATAGACTCTATAGGCTCTACTATTCTGAGAGTAACCAATGAAAATGGCTTTGTCACTTTTTGAATCAAACTTAGAAAGATACTCACGATCATTTAAGATGTAGCAAATACACCTAAAAACATGAAAGTATTTTAAAGTGGGTTTCTTTCCAAGTAAGATTTCATAGGGAGTCATGGTGCTTCCAATTCAGAGAAAGACACGATTCCCTATATGACAAGCAGTGTTAACTGCTTCCGCCCAAAACTTTTTAGACAGATTTTTAGCACTCAACATGACCCTAGCCATTTCTTGTAATGTGCGATTTTTCCTTTCCGCTACTCCATTTTGTTGAGGAGTTTTGGGGGCAACTCATGAGTAATCCCCTTTGAATCGCAAAATGATGAAAAAAACAGAGTTTTCAAATTTAGTACCATGGTCGGACCTGACTCTCACAGTTTTTAGACCATAAAGATTTTTGACCTTTTTGTACCAAATTTTAAACTCTTCAATTGTGTTAGATTTTTCTCTCAAAAATATGACCCATGTGTAATGGGAAAAATCATCAACACACACAAAACAGTATTTCTTTCGAGACATACTTTCCACTTCCATGGGACCCATAAGGTCAGTATGAATCAACTCATGACATCTACTTGTTCCAAAATTCTGAACCTTTTTGTGACTGGACTTTGTTTGTTTTCCCTTTTGACATGGTCCACACACGCTTAGCTTTTTCAAGTCCAAGTTGGGAAAACCCTTTGCTGCCCCAAATTTGATTAACTCACTGATTTTTCTTTCACTGGCATAACCAAGCTTTTGGTGCCAGATTTCAAACTCATTTAGTTTGGCAGTGAGACACGATTCCACACTACCAATCTTGTAACAATTGTCCGAAGATCTAACCCCAGTTAAAACACACACATTTTTGTTATCAAACACTTCACACTTGGACTTGTCAAACTTAACAAACAAGTTGTCATCACACAGCTGTCTTATGCTAATCAGATTTGACTTAAGCCCATCAACAAGTAAAACATTGTGCAATTTGGGCAAACCATCAACATTTAACATACCTTTGCCAATTACCTGACCATTGGCACCTCCACCAAAGTTGACTTTTCCACCATTGAAGGCTTCATAGTCCTTGATATGTTCGAGCGTACCCGTCATATGGCGAGAGCAGCCACTGTCAAAGTACCATCCTTCTTTCACACTACTCTTGAAGGAGGTAAGAGCCACACTGCAATTTAGAGTCTCATTTCTTACCCATGCTTTCTTTGCAGCTTGATATTGTCGTGGCTGTTGACTGGGCAGTTGATTGGCAGATTGTGTCCATAGTTGTTGTGTCAGATGACCACTGTTCTTGTCCAGACCGAGTTCCTGTTTCAGTTTATAACAAAATGGACGAATGTGTCCACGTGCAAGACAATGGTGACACACGTATCTTCTCTTTCTGTTTTTCCTATTTTTGTGAGGAGATGCGTGATTTGCAGGATAACTCTCATTGGTTTTTGATGTACCCTCACCTTCTTTGACAAACATTGGATCTCCATAGCCTATTCCTGATCTCCCTTCATTTCCCATTGTCAAAATTTTATCAAACTTACCCTTACTGGTGTTAATCTTTGCAAGGGTATTTGTTTCTTTCTCAAGGTCGCTCTTGTATTTTTCACACTCATTGTCTTTCTTTATAAGCATGACCTCTAACCTAACTATGGAGTCCTTTTGAGCATCACTTTCACTCGACAACCTCTCACCCTCAGCTTTGAGTTTCAAATTTTCAGAGGTGTGTTTTTCATTTACCTTTTTGAACTCTTTGAGTTGTTCCATTCGCTTGGACCAATCTGCGAACAACTCAACGTAGTTCTCATGCAATTCTTCATAGGTGAGACAATCGTCTTCATCAAGTTTTGACTCTTCAGACTCCCCTGCAGATGTAGAATTCAAGCAGGTATACACATTAGTACCACTTGAGTTGACAGTTGTCATGACAGTTGACTGTTCATCGTCACTGTCAGATTCACTATCAGACTCACTGTCACTCAGAGTAAGAGTACAACCGGTTCTTTCAAGATTTTCAACTGAAGATGAAGGAGATGGTAATTTTGAAAAAGATGTTTCATAGACAGTTAAAATCCCTCTGAGTTCCATAAAACTCATAGATTCAAGATCATAGAATTCTTCGAACACAGTAGTAACAGCATTGAACCGACTCGGAAGAGATCTTAACAATTTGTTTATAAGTCTAGTATCAGAGGATGACTCCCCTAACACATGTAACTCATTCACAATGTTAATTAACTTTTCAGAAAAACACTTAATTGTTTCACCCTCCTTCATTTTCAGGTTTTCAAAAATGATGGTTAAAACTAAAAACCTTTTTTGTTCATAGTCAGCCGTGTTGTCAGTTGACATGTCAGCCTCACTATCAGTTTCACTATCAGAAAGGGATGATTGTGATGAACGATAACATGACAGATTAGCAGTCTCATCGTCATCATCAGAATCACTCAAGGTAGCAGATAGACTCATCCCTCTCTTTTTGAGTGTGTTAGCACACTCATTAGCATAATGGCCGTATCCTTGACACGCCCTACAATGAACCGAATCAATCAGTTTTTTGTTTTCAGAAAACGGTTTTTTCACACTAACACTCGCTTCCTTTTTGAATGGTTCAGCCTTGGTGGATGGTGAGAAGCCTTTATTGGGAAATCTTTGTTGTCGTTTCTTATTTAAAACGTTTTTGAATTTCTGGGTTATCAAGGCACACTCATATTCCTCCAAGGTTGACTCATCCATGTCTTTCGACAATTCCACAAGATCTTTGGACACAGTTAGAGCACTAGCAAGAGCAATTGAATTTGCTTTGCTGGTTTTTTGCACTTCAAGGTTCAATTCAAACGTAGTAAGAATACTAAGAACCTTTTCAAGACTCACTATCCGAGTATCACAAGTTTCTTCGATGACAGAGATTTTGATATTGAATTTTTCTGGGAGAGTTCTTAAAACTTTACTGACCAACCTTGCATTGGAGATGGATTCCCCTAATGAGAAGGATTCATTTGAAATGTCCATTAATTTAGCAGAATAATTTTGAATTGTCTCATCTTCTCCCATTCTTAAATTCTCAAACTCTGTCATCAACCTTCTTAACTTAGTTTGTTTAACACTATCGGACCCTTCACATTGGAGTTGCAAAATGTCCCAAGCATTTTTGACCACTGTATAGTTTGAGAACAACCGATACACAGATTAAAATCAACGTGATCAGAAATGGCGGCCATTGCCTTTGCATTGAAATTTGCAAGGGCAATTTCCTCCGCATTCCAATCTTGCTCGGGTTTTGGAATAAAAACTTTTTCTTTCTTTTCTTCGTCAGACACAGAAGCTTTAGCTTTTGGATTAACTACTTCCATGGTAGGGGATTTATATCCCACTAGAATGCTGACCCAAGCACGATGATCTGTGTTTTTGATGTACATAGTCATCTTTGCCTTCCAAATGGTATAGTTTGAACCATCTAGAATAGGCGGCTTACGAGAATGAGGACAGTCCATGTTGGCCATTTAGGATCGATCTCAGTGTATCGAGACCAGAGCTCCTGATACCAATTGTAAGAAATTAGGCCGGCTAGGACTGTTCTGGAAAACAACCAACTGTGAGTACAACTATGCTCACAGTTGTCAAGACAGTTGCCTTGTCAAGTATCAGAAAATATGCAGCAGAAATAAAGAAACAGAATTAAAAATACTTCAGCAAGAAATCTTGCTGGAAAACTTTTATATATTAAAAGCGATCTTGCAGAGTACAAGTCGAATTAAAGAAAAAAAAATATTAAAAGATCAAACTAATCTAGACTTCTAGATCTCACAAAAACACTAAAAACACTTAGAGTTCTTTTGAGAAGAACATCTAAGGACACAAGGACTCTCAAGGATTTTCTCTCTGTGATTTCGAATGCTCTGAATGAGTAAAAAAACAATGACAAAGCCGACTGGCTTTTATAAGCTTTTCGGCAAGTCCTTTCTATCCACGAGATCTTCAAGATCCAATCATGTATTTCCTTTGAGAGTCCACCTAAAAAAAAACACCTAAAATACGCAAACACTTAGCAAAGATAACTATGAGTATGTTAGTCAAGTAAATCCTAATTAACTACAAAATAAATAAATAATTACAACTATATCTAAGATATTCACAAATCAAAATCACAAAGATATCAAAGGAAAAAGACGAGTATACCTATACTCTTCAGAATATCTTGATTCGCAATGTATTTGTGTGTAATCAAGTGTGTTGAGTTGTAAACACTTCAAATTTGATTATAATGAATATCTTGATTTGATAGCGCTTCAGTCAGTCACGAACTAGTAGAACAAATATTATGTGTCCTTGATGTTTGTCTTCTTTCATATTATTACATGCACGTTTATTTCTCCCGTATATTGCTAGTGTCCCTACACTCTTAACCATAAAATATTATTTTTTTAAAAGAAAAAACAAACCAAAAAATATACTATTTTCTAATAAATTTGACCTAATGGCTTTTAACCAAAATTTCCCATAATTCATTACCTATTTACAAAATAAGAAGTTTATTCTTTTTTATTGAAAGCACGAAACTAAAAGTTTAGAGGTGGATAATAAGATTATTTGCAATTGATACCCATTAACATTATAAGACATTTCTAAATAAATATAAACAATTAATTTGGGATGCATAGCATTTTTAAATTTCCACATATTGGATTGTAATGTCTAGTTATAGTTGCATGATTAATACTTATATTCCAACGCTACAAACGAGTACAATAAATAATCCAATGATTTGGATCCCAAATCTAATTAAATCAGAGGAGACCAATTGAAAGAGAGTAGTTGTCATTATATTATATTTACTAGTAATTTAGCCCGTGCTCCGCACGGTAATGGATTGGGAGTAGAGAAGGGAATGTGATGACAAAGATTAGTAAATTATTTTTCTTTATATATCGAGTTTAAAAGAAAATAAGATACACCTAACAAATGACAACTTGAAATTTTAGAGTAGGAGAAGCTTCTCTTTTTTACCCATGTCGTTGAGATGTTATTTATTGGAATTTCATTATAGAAAGTGGGGATGACTTGCAAGCCAATATCGTTGAAGTATGAGAAGAGTGAAAAGTCAAAAATCTTTTCGATAACATTTAAGCCGTTTATCAAAAATCAATGAGACCATTCATTTATGTGTAGAGATTCAACTTAATATACTTTATTTGATTGACAAGCATGAATTCACAGCTTGTAAAGAAAAACCGTTGAATGAATTCTTTGACTCCCTGTAAGTACCCCAATCTGAACTGAAACCAGCTTAGAGGAATTCTTAAGACTATTCAGGGTTAAAACTGATAGGCTAGGACCTCACTAGAATAAACCAAAACTCTAAGACTATCCTGGAATTAAACTTAGAAAAATCCAGAAGCTCGCCAGGCTGAGTCGTACGGATAGTATGGGTACAAGAAGGGCCCAGCCGTACGGCTGGTTTGGGTGCATTTAGTCCCTATAAATTGAGCCCTTGCTGATCATTTCAGGGGGGAGAAAAATAGTTTTGAGTGTAGAAACTCTGCTGAAATACGAGCAGAAACACAAATATTGTGAGAATTGAGTGAAAGAGAGGAACATATGTTAGAATCAAACATTGGTGAGGCCTCATTCTCCCCCACCTCCTCTTCACTTCTTTATTTACTTATTCTTGTTCATGTTCTTATCTATGCAATGTCTTTATATTTCTTGAGATATTATTAAATGGAACCAAGCCTTGAAATGATTCATGGTGCCCTCATGCCTTGTGCATGATTAAGGGTTGCAAACCAAAGATGATCAAGGCTTGTTATGATTAATGTCATTTACTTTCATGTCATTTACTTTCATGTCATTTAATTTAATGTCTTAACTTTTGGCTTGGTGATCCATTGCACATTTGGAGAGAGCCCTTGCATATTTAAATTTATGTTTATGTTATGATAATCAAGTTTGGGTGGTAAAGTCCCAATCTTTGCCATCCAAACTTTGACCTAAGTCTTAATAATGTCCCTTTGGATGATAAAGACTCAATATTTATCCATCCAAATGTTGATTTTTGATGTTTCAAAGCTTTTTTCTTGGATTAGTCATTCATTTGGAGGGTTAAAGTCTCCATCTTTAACCATCCAAATGGTTGTTTTGGCTCAAAGGCCATGTTCATCAACTTTGTTTTCTTCCCCAATTATTGCCTTGATCATACCCAAAATCATGTGTTTTTGGTGTCTAATTGATGATCAATGGCATATGGATGATTGGTATACATGTTCTTGTACCACAAAGTAATCTGAAAAGATCACATTCTGTCCAGTTTCAGCAGGATACTCTGTTTCTGCCTGGAACTGGACTGTTTCTGATAAATCTGTAAATTTCCAGGACCATCATCACCAACAGTACGGATGGTTTGTCCAGGGAATTGTTTTTCTAGTTTTAATCCCATTCTATCAAAACTTTTACAAATAACCCCTTTTCTGTTAACTTTTTAACTGTTTTCTGTTAAAAGTCAGTTTCTCCCATTTTAAAATACACACATACACTTGCACATTTTTTTGTCAACAAACTTAGGGAGACTCGGTTTTTCCGAGGCGGATTGGGTGAACGATGAAAAGTTCTTCCCAAGACGTAACCTGACATCCGAACTCATTTTCTCAAACCTTTTCTGTTAAATTGGGTTCGAAAATTAATTTAACGTGGCGACTCCGTTTCTTGAACATAAAGTTCCGTATTTGATTTTCGAGGGGAAAACCATCTTCGTGTTTTTTCCCGCGGGTATCTTACAGTGGCGACTCCACTGGGGAATAAAGTGTTTACAAACTTCTTTTAGAAGCATTGGGGGCACTTTTGTGTGGGTCAAACTCCAGTCCCCATTTGTTGACTTTATGCATATCTCGTGCGTGTTTTATGTTCCTGTTTTGATTTCTTGAAATGAAACTGTTCTGGAAACACAATAAGCTGGGGCTTGATGAATCAGAAACTGGAAAATTGCAAAAAATAATAGGACCCCTCCACTAGCCGTACGGATGGTTTTCTCGGGCCCACAGAATGTTTCAAATTAACAATCTGTTGTAGGGCGGAAACATTCTGATGGTTCCCTTTTGCTTCTGCTTGTCCAGGTTCCAATTTACAACCTTTATTTGTGCACATATGCCTTTGTCTTCTTGAACCAAAACTAGTTTTCCAAAGCCCAGTTTCGCACAAGTTTTGGACATAATGTTTGGTTTTCCAATCCCTTTTGTTGTGCACAATCTTTTTGTATAAATTGATTTTCAAAGGGCCTTGCTCCTTTTGCAAAAATTTCTTGGTTCTCAGAACCTTTGATTGTGCACAACCTTCTTCATGTACAAAATTTGATTTTTCAAGATTCTTACTTGTTCATATCCTTGTTTGATTACTTGTTTGTTTAAATTTCTTGTCCATATCTTGTATATACTCTTGTTCATGATATTAAAACCCACCGAAAATTCCTATTTTAACTCAAAAGGGAACGTGGAAGACTTCACACTACGCGCACTCGACCTTGTGCACATCTCAAAAACCTTCAAAACTCGGGATGGATGCCACGATGCAACTTGATTGGTTCTCTTGTGCCCTTCTCGCGCGCACGGGTCCATTCCACCTCCCCTTCCAAGCCGAGTCAACCACACACATCCATGACACACAAATACCGTGGCCATGGTTGGTTTTTGGTCTAGCTCACGTCATCACGTCCCTATTACGTGCCCAAACATTAATTATGGCCAAGTTAACGCCCAAGTTCACGACTCCTTGTGAAAGCAAGTGTGACCAAGGTCATCTTTGACCCGGTCCTTAACCTATGCGTTAATTCCAACCATAATTAACCAAAGTCATGTATTAAGGATAGGTTGACACCATGTCGTTAAGTCCTAATGTTTGGCCCATCCCAATCATCCTTAAGCCCAAGGTTAAGGTCCCTCATTAAAATGAGGTCATGCTGAAATTTCGTTGAAGCATTAAATCAAATTTGACCTTGACTGGGGCTTAATCATGATGAGGATGGCACACGCATCGGAACTTCACGACGCACTTGACCTTAGGAATGGTTCTTTTGGTTGGTGGAAGCCGTGTGCCCTATAGGACCCTCGCCCGGGATAGTCCGTCCTTGGGGGTGTGCAATGCAGGTGAAAAACGAGGGGCTTATAGGCGTAGTGATGGCCTCCACTGATCCAGGATTTAGAGTAGTTGCGAAAAAGAAGAGAAATCTTTTCCAACCATTTAGGAATAAAAATGTGTTTTAAGTAAACTTGAACGGATAATTAAATGCACCGTTTTTGCTTCTCGTCTTTGACACATTGCATTCTTCCGCTAACAAGCGCCTCTTCGTTAAGTCCTTGGATGGATCCCCGTTATCCTCCGAGACCTTCGATAAGATTCCCGTTAAATCCCTAGGAATAGTCCCTAGGATGGCCAATCGTCCTTGGATGGATCCCCGTTATCTTCTGAGAAGTCAGTTAAGTCCTTGGATGGATCCCCGTTATCCTCCAAGAAGACACTCAAGTCCTTAGGAATAGTCCCCTAAGAGTTCGCCATACCCTTAGAAAATCTCTGAGGCCCCGTCAATCTTTGGATAGATCCCTATTATCCTCCGAGAAGTCATCAAGTCCTTGGATAGATCTCCGTTATCCTCCAAGAAGCAAGTCAAGTCCTTAGGAATAGTCCCCTAAGCATCCGTCAAGCCCTTGGAAGATCTCTGAGGCACCCGCCAATCTTTGGATGGATCCCAAAAGTCCCGTTAAGTCTCGTCCACCTTCCATTCCATAGGTCTAAGCACAACGGTCCTGTCCCATCAGTAGCATGAGCGTTAAGCCTATTGGATATTATGCCCTAGGCCCTTGAGAAAGGCCTATATGCGTTATATCATAGCTTCATAGTTATAGAGATAACAAACCCGATTATTATGCATGTTTAATTATAATAACCATTGTCCCTAGCACTTATGAAGAGCTAGCATGATTTTAATAGATAATCATATGATGATTATGGTGCATAGGATGCGGATTAAATTTGTGGGTACTTGTTGGAGAACAAGGTACTGGATAGACCCGTTATGAGATTTTATGTCATGGTCAAATGTCATAATTAAATCTCATAACAGTCATACCATTTGACTCCTTAGACCTGAGATTATCATGGTCTTCCACATGATTAAAATTATGTTTGACGTACTCAAACGCTACCCTTAACCGGGTGGTTATAAAGGCTACGATTGGCATATATCGGATTCCTGTAGGAAGAATGATAAGTCAAGATGGGATTTGTCCCTTTCTCAAGAGAGATATCTGCTTGGCCTATCGATGAGTGAGATTGATAATAGTGTACGGCCATACCCAAATGAATTGATGTGTTCAATATCATTTGCTCATATCAATCTACTAGGGATCGAGAAAGCATTGGACACATAAGTTGACTTGGACCATGACTTATGTCCAATATGATATCGCGTGACAAAGGGATTATGATATGTTCTATAAGGTTACTTTGGGCTTTCAAAGTTATACTAATTGGGTAGTCATAATGGCTTGCTAGATTCCGCTTATGACTTACAGGTTCTGACTCGTTCGGACTCGTTACCAACTTAATATAATCCTATTGGGTCACACACAATAGAACAGATTGAAAAAAAGGCTAAAATTCTTGGAAAATAAACTGGCCACCGTACGCTCTTGGAGTGGCGTACGGCTCCTGGAGAGCCATACGGCCGCCCCGCCCGTACCAGTCTAGTTTATTTAGTTTTCTTGATAGAAAAGGAATCCTGAGCCCAAAAGGAATTAGGTCAAACCCTCATATAAGATATGCGGCCGGGTTTGACAGCCTTGAATGGTGATTTTAGAAATCACAAACAATTGTTTTAGAAACAATAAATTATAGAGAGGTAGGATTATTTATTTGATGATCCATGATCATCAACAAACAATAATCAAAGAGAAAAAATAATTCCGACGAAGAAATCGTTTCTTCATCAAGCCTTGGTCTAGCAATCCAGATCAAGAAGGTGTTCTTGATATCCGTTCGACGTGTGGATACCGATGGAGGGTGTTTTCTTTAGCACCTTAAAGTTCGTGTTCATGGATTCGATCTTCAAGGGTATGTTTTCTTTCATCTTTTATTTAATTTAATCAACATGCACGGATCCGGGCTCATGGGTGTTTGATTTATATGTTTAATTCCGCTGCGCATGATGCATCAAAACCCAACAGTGGTATCAGAGCCCCGTTCATCGTTGATTATTTTAATACATCATGTTTAAATTATTTAATTCGATTATATGAATTTTCCATAATGATAAAGATGAATATGTGATTTTAGTTTTATATATGAGATATAAAATTTATGAGCATGGTTATATGGGGATTATGTGATTGTAGTATTAATTGGATTCATATATATAATCGCATGCTTAGATTATCATGTTATAATTGGATTATTTTTATTGATGATCTTGATCTAATTTGTATGAGGAATAAATTGCTTATTGAAATATATGAATTAGATGGGTTTAAATTCGTAATCTGAAATTTCGTGTCGTTATAATCTGATTATGTATGAACACGATAATGGGATTGATCAAGTTTCTGAAATTCTGGAAATCTGGAGAAACTGGACAGAACCATCGTACAGTGAGCTCATAGGCGCATGCCTGATGAGGAGCCGTACGGCTCTGCCCTAATTTTCCAGAATCTTGTTCTATTTTCTGGCGTCCAGATTGTTCTGTAAATTGTTTACGGAATTCGAATCTGAAAACTGATACTGCTTTCAGACGGCTGGTTTTCGAAACCGTGTTTCCTGAAACAGTTTTCAATCGAAAAACCAGAAAAGAATTACAGAAATCAGAGTTCTGAAGAGTTCAGAATTGCTGTAGTCTATGATATTGATGAGACAATGAATGATCTTGAAACAAGTTATTTTCTATACGGAATTTGGATGCCTATTTGCTTACTTATCGGCGGTATAACAAAACTACTTGGTTTCTTGATTTTAGTACGGGATTGTGGATGCCTTCATGGCTTAGTTTCGACCGTGCGTTTTGTGCTCTCAATATATAGATGTTCTGCGGATTCAAAAGTTTCAGAATTATCCCTATGAGCAAAGTGCAAATTATTTGCAAGAGAAGGAAACTAAATTTGGACTAATTCATTGCATGGACCAATGGCAGGCTTAAGCCTTGTTTTTGGGAATGCGAATGAAATATCCAGTCTGTAAATTGTTTACAGATAATTTAGATTCCATCCCCATTATGTTCATTCATAATTAAATCACAAGATTTTGCTTTTATTAATTAATTTGATTAGTTAACATAAATTATGCAAAGACTATATTATATTATGTTTGACATAATTAAATATATGATGCATATCTCTATGCAAAGAAACATTCTTGAAAATTTAAGTCATGTGTCAATCCATTATTAAAACACTTGTGAGTACACCGGGTAGTTTTATGTGGGCTCTGGCAAAGCGAGGTGCATTAATTCTATCAGTATATGAGCAAGATGAGGAAAGAGTGATTCCTATACGTTTAACGTGGTTTGACTTAATTAGGCTATCAAAAGACAATGTTTTGGGCCTAAGGCACAAGATGAGATTAAAACATGTATGACATAAGATGTCTAACAAATCTCATAAAAGATCTAAGAGTCATATATGATATGATTGACAAAGAGTTGTCTACCTAATTAATTTAATTTTGAGATGTATCGCCAAAGCGGACTTGAAATTAAATTAAAGTTGGATCTTAGCCTACTTAGATTATATTGTACAATTGTTGTATTTGAAGGTGTATAATTTAGTGGGAGTATTTATGAAATACATTAAATATCTCTAAATGATAATGGTATGAAAATATATGTATATTTATTTGCATATTTTGTAGAATATCTTAAACTATGATCATGATTAATTACTGCAATAGACCCCACTTATGGAGAATAAGATTAACTTCCTTGACCTAGTCATGAGCTTAAGAATTGTTCCAAAGCAAGAACGGAAGTTATGAATTCTTAATAAATCTTGTTCCTAATGAACCTAAAGCCTTAAGGATGGACAAAGACATAAATCAGATACATGTGGATGAATCTATGGATGTCAATTGTCCTACGACTTGTTACCAATGTTTGGAACTTTAGAAGTATCTAAAACATATGGATGCTTATGTGATAAGTAATCGCTTAGGAAACGTTCCTGCAAGCAAGAAAGGCAAACAAAGTTTGAGATTGATTAGAGCCTAACATTCATGTGATGAATGAAATGTATGTTAATAAGTTCTCATGTTTTGAACATGGAGAGACATATTAATTACCTTAGTTGGCTTGGTTATCAAGTTAGTTTGGAACTAACAAACGGATTTGACATTAATTCATAAGCGACATTTGATGTTTAAAATGCTATGTCTTAATATCAAATGGAAACTTTCTCAAACTATAAAGGTTAATATGGAAAGGGATTTAAGAAAAGGGCAAGACAAGAGTTGTCAAGCCTAAGAAATATTTATGGCTAAAACCTAAAATCCAAATGATGTAATTGCTACCATGGAAATATGATTGACCATTGGAAGAATTACAATTTGAATTAAAAGATCAAAAGGAAGTGTAGTAGGACTACTACTTCAAGTATTTATGTTTATCTTTCTACATCTAAATTCTTGGGTATTGGATACCGGATATGGATCCTACATTTGTATAAATGTGTAAGATTTGAGAAATAGAAAGACAATTAAAAGGGTAAAGATTAACCTATGTGTTGATAATGATGCAAAGGTTGCGACATTATTCATAGGAACTTGTGAAGTGTCTTCACCTAATGGGTTCATATTTGTTTTGAACAATATTGTAATGTTCCCACTTTAAGTAGAAATATTATATTGGTTTATTCATTAGAAGATTATGGATATTTCTTATTTTGAATTAGAAAGTGTTCCATTAAATATGATTTGCTTTATTGTATTGCTAATCATCTAATGGGACTTTATGTCCTTATCTTAGAAGAACAAAATAATGATTATAACATAAATACTAGAAATCTGGATCTAAGGATGTAAGCGTTACATTCTTAAAAGCATTGGAGTCTACATCAAATGACAAGAAAACATATCTAAAATTCCATGGGACAGAGTTTTAAATTCGCATGATTTCGAATCATGTGATTTATGTGAATCGTGTAAATTGATTAAGACACCTCTTACTAATAGTAGTAAAAGGAAGTACTCTTTTTGACTAATACATATTGATGTATGTAGTTCATTAAAGTAACAATGCTTGGAAAAGGATTTCAAAATCTCATGGCAAAAGTATTATTGTACTCTAATCTGATCAAAGTGATGAATATTTGAGCTTTGGACTTTATGAGAATTCTGCAGAAAGTCTGCAGAATAAGAAACAGAATCTGGGAACAACCACCATACGGCTACAATTTAGGCGCACGCCTAGTACTAAACCGTACGGCCCCTGTTTACAGAAACCTGTAGATTGTCTACAAACTGCTGTTGTTCGTCTCATGAATAAGTCAAAGCTAATCTTTAATTATCCTTCTAGATTAGTTGCTGGAAACAGCTGCGCTTACACTAAACTGAGTTTCATCTAAGGAGGTTCGACTGACGACGCCATATGAGATATGGAATGAAAGAAAACTTGGTTTGTCTTTCATAAAGATTTGTGATGTGATGCTTTTGAGAAAAGTGTTGTCTGGGATAAAATCACACCTAAATCTTATAAATGTAATTTCATGAGATATCTTAATGATATTGATTTTACACCCTTTAAAGAAGTACAAATCGTTTGTTACTCTAAATAGCACTTTCTAGATAAATCGTTTATCTTAAAGAGCTGGTGGGAGTAAAATGTATCTCGAAGAGTTCGAGACCCATAAAATGACATAGAACCTAAGATGGAAGTTGAACAAATATTCACAAGGAGTTGTGGAAATTTGTTCAAGTATACACAAGATATTTGCATAACTGATAGGATACTATCTATTAAGCAAGATTTGATTTCTCGTAATAGAAAGTAATAAGGAAGATATCATTGCAAATGATTGACCTATCACCTATCAAGATGCAAAGTCCGCTCCAGATTTAGATCAATGACTTGGAGTCATAAAATCTAAAGTGCAATCCATGTATCATAATTAAGTTTCGAACTTGACTGTTCTACCCGAAGGCTTAAAAACCAAAAGATAGAAATGAGTTTTCTTCTTGGAGAAAACGGACATGGATCACAAGGTGCCTATTGATAAAGCATGACTATTTGAGAAAAGTTAATTCATAATGTTGATTATGATGAAACTTTATCACCCGTAGTCATGCTTAATGATTATTAGAATTCTAATTGTCATGACTTCATAATTCGAATATGTAATATGACAGATGGATGTCAAAACTATATTTCTTAACAGAAACTTACTTTAGGATGTGTTTGATACAACCTAAAAGTTTTGATTGATCCATAAGATTCTAATAAAATATGCAAGTTGCAGAAATCCATGAGATGGGTTGAAGCAAACTACTTGGAGCGAAATTTCATTTTGATGTAGTATTCAAAGAGTTTGAATTCATCAAAGATGAAACTTGTGGTTACAATAAATTTAGTGGGAGCGCAATATTATTCCTAGTCATATATATGTGGTTAACATATAACTCATTTTGAAAGAGTTTCTAAATGAAATACTTGGATAAAGCTGCTTATATCTTTGGACTGATTTATAGAGATAAATCTAAAAGGTTGATTGATTAAAGTCAAAGTACTAATAAAGACAAGATAGTGAAATTTCACTATGCAAGACTCTTGGAGAGGTTACTTGCGAAAGTCTAATGGCATTAATCTTTGCAAGATTTAGTCTTACTGGAAGACTAATGAGCAAGAGTACATGATTAGGATTCCATATGCTTCGGCAATTGATCGATCATCTAGGCCATGTAAATGTACTAAGACCGGATGTCTTATATACTTAGAGTATGATGAGATAATACCAATCGGATCCTAGTGAAAGTCACTAGTTAAGAAACACTCTTATGTTCTCTAAAAGGAACTAAATGATGCGTTCTTGATCTTTGATGGAATGAAAGATGATCTTGTAAAAGTTACATAGATGCATTCTTACAAACCATAAAGATAAATATTACAGTATAAATACATGTTTACGTTTAATAATGGTGTTAGAAATAGTTTTAAATGACCATTTACCATTCTACAAAAGGTTGAGTATCTAGTGGCATGAGATGCAACAAGAAAAATGTTAAGATTAAGATTCTAATTAGTAAACTAGAAATCGTTTCTAGTGTCACTAATTTAATGTACCTTCATTGTGTCAATAATCGTTATTACACAAGTCAAGGGACTATTATCTTATCCAAACATATACTCAGGCATTTCTATCTTACTCGAGAAATCGTCAAAGATGAGAGATGTCAAAATATGCAAAATACCTTATGATAATAACAAGGATAATTATCCTACCTAAGCTCGTTTGCAATTATGATGGAGATCATAACTAAGATCAATGGTATTGGATACACTTTGATTGGGCCTAGTGCAAGTGGGAGATTGTTGGATATTATGCCCTAGGCCCTTGAGAAAGGCCTATGCGTTATATCATAGCTTCATAGTTATAGAGATAACAAACCCGATTATTATATCTTTTGCATGTTTATTATAATAATCATTGTCCCTAGCACTTATGAAGAGCTAGCATGAGTTTAATGGATAATCATATGATGATTATGGTGCATAGGGTGCGGATTAAACTTGTGGGTACTTGTTGGAGAACAAGGTACTGGATAGACCCGTTATGAGATTTATCATGGTCAAATGTCATAATTAAATCTCATAATAGTCATACCATTTGAATCCTTAGACCTGAGATTATTATGGTCTTCCACATGATGAACATTATGTTTGACGTACTCAAATGCTACCCTTAATCGGGTGGTTATAAAGGCTACGATTGGCATAATCGGATTCCTGTAGGGAAGAATGATAAGTCAAGATGAGATTTGTCCCTCTCTCAAGAGAGATATCTGCTTGGCCTCTCGATAAGTGAGATTGATAATAGTGTACAGTCATACCCAAATGAATTGATGTGTTAAATGTCATTTGCTCATATCAATCTATTCGGGATCGAGAAAGCATTGGACAACATAAGTTGACTTGGACCATGACTTATGTCCAATATGATATCGCGTGACAAAGGGATTATGATATGTTCTATAAGGTTACTTTGGGCTTTCAAAGTTTATACTAATTGGGTAGTCATAATGGCTTGCTAGAGTCCGCTTATGACTTACGGGTTCTGACTCGTTCGGACTCGTTGCCAACTTAGTATAATCCTATTGGGTCACACACAATAGAATGGATTGAAAAAAAAAGCTAAAATTCTGGGAAAATAAACTGGCCACCGTACGGCTCTTGGAGTGGCGTACGGCTCCTGGAGAGCCTTACGGCCACCCCGCCCGTACCAGTCCAGTTATTCACTTTTTTTGACAGAAAAGGAATCCCGACCCCAAAAGTAATTAGGTCAACCCTCATATAAGATATGCAGCCGGGTTTGACAGCCTCGAATGGTGATTTTAGAAATCACAAACAATGTTTTTAGAAACAATAAATTATAGAGAGATAGGATTATTTATTTGATGATCCATGATCATCAACATACAATAATCAAAGAGCAAAATAATTTCGACGAAGAAATTGTTTCTTCATCAAGCCTTGGGTCTAGCAATCCAGATCAGAAGGTGTTCTTGATATCCGTTCGACGTGTGGATACCATGGAAGGTGTTTCCTTTAGCACCTTAAAGTCCGTGTTCATGGATTCTATCTTCAAGGGTATGTTTTATTTCATATTGTATTTAATTTAATCACACATGCACGGATCCGGGCTCATGGGGATGACTTGAAAGCCAATATCGTTGAAGTATGAGGAGAGTGAAAAGTCAAAAATCGCCGTTTATCAAAAATCAATGACACCATTCATTTATGTGTAGAGATTCAACTTAATATACTTTATTTGATTGACAAGCATGAATTCACAGCTTGTAAAGAAAAATCGTTAAATGAATTCTTTGACTCCCTGTAAGTACCCCAATCTGAACTGAAACCAACTTAGAGGATTCTTAGGACTATTCAGGGTTAAAACTGATAGGCTAGGACCTCACTAGAATAAACCAAAACTCTAAGACTATCCTGGAATTAAACTTAGAAAAATCCAAAAGCTCGCCAGGCTGAGTCGTACGGATAGTATGGATACTAGAAGGGCCCATCCGTACGGCTGGTTTGGGTGCGTTCAGTCCCTATAAATTGAGCCCTTGATGATCATTTCAAGGGGAGAAAAATAGTTTTGAGTGTAGAAACTCTGCTGAAATACAAGCAGAAACACAAATATTGTGAGAATTGAGTGAAAGAGACGAAGATAGGCTAGAATCAAACATTGGTGAGGCCTCCTTCTCCCCCACCTCCTCTTCACTTCTTTATTTACTTGTTCATGTTTATGTTCTTATCTATGAAATGTCTTTATATTTCTTGAGTTATTATTAAATGGACCAAGCCTTGAATGATTCATGGTGCCCTCATGCCTTGTGCATGATTAAGGGTTGCAAACCAAAGATGATCAAGGCTTGTTATGATTAATGTCATTTACTTTCATGTCATTTAATTTAATGTCTTAACTTTTGGCTTGGTGATCCATTGCACATTTGGAGAGAGCCCTTGCATATTTATATTTATGTTTATGTTACGATAATCAAGTTTGGGTGGTAAAGTCCTAATCTTTTCCATCCAAACTTTGACCTAAGTCTTAATAATGTCCTTTGGATGATAAAGACTCAATCTTTATCCATCCAAAGGTTGATTTTTGATGTTTCAAGGCTTTTTTTTCTTGGATTAATCATTCATTTGGAGGGTTAAAGTCTCCATCTTTAACCATCAAAATGGTTTTTTTGGCTCAAAGACCATGTTCATCAACTTTGTTTTCTTTCCCCAATTATTGCCTTGATCATACCCAAAATCATGTGTTTTTGGTGTCTAGTTTATGATCAATGGCATAGGGATGATTGGTATACATGTTCTTGTACCACAAAGTAATCTGAAAAGATCACATTCTGTCCAGTTTCAGGAGGATGCTCTGTTTCTGCCTGGAACTGGACTGTTTCTGATAAATCTGTAAATTCCCAGGACAACCATCACCAATAGTACGGATGGCTTGTCCAGGGAATTGTTTTTTCCAGTTTTTAATCCCATTCTGTCAAAACTTTTACAAATAACCTCTTTTCTGTTAACTTTTTAACTGTTTTCTGTTAAAAGTCAGTTTCTCTCTCCATTTTAAAATACACACATACACTTGCACAATTTTTTGTCAACAAACTTAGGGAGACTCGATTTTTCCGAGGCGGATTGGGTGAACGATGAAAAGTTCTTCCCAAGACGTAACCTAACCTCCGAACTCATTTTCTCAAACCTTTTCGTTAAATTGGGTTCGAAAATTAATTTAACGTGGCGACTCCGTTTCTTGAACATAAAGTTTCGTGTTTGATTCTCGAGGGAAAAACCATCTCCGTGTTTTTTTCCCACTGGTATCTTGCAGTGGCGACTCCGCTGGTGAATAAAGTGTTTACAAACTTCTTTTTAGAAGCTTTGGTTGCACTTTTGTGTGGGTCAAACTCCCGTCCCCATTTGTTGACTTTGTGTGTATCTCGTGTGTGTTTATGTTCCTGTTTTGATTTCTTGAAACGAAACTGTTCTGGAAACACAATAAGCTGGGGCTTGATGAATCAGAAACTGGAAAATTGCAAAAATAATGGAACCCTTCCACTAGCCGTACGGCTGGGTTTCCCGGGCCCACAGAATGTTTCATTAACAATCTGTTTGCAAGGCGGAAACATTCTGATGGTACCCCTTTTGCTTCTGCTTGTCCAGGTTCCAATTTACAGCCTTTATTTGTGCACATATGCCTTTGTCTTTCTTGAACCGAAACTTGTTTTCCAAAGCCCGGTTACGCACAAGTTTTGGACATAATGTTTGGTTTCCAAGCCCTTTTTTTGTGCACATCTTTTGTATAAATTGATTTTCAAAGGGCCTTGCTCCTTTTGCAAAAATTCTGGTTCTCAAAACCTTTGATTGTGCAACAACCTTCTCATGTACAAAATTTGATTTTTCAAGATTTCTTACTTGTCATATCCTTGTTTGATTACTTGTTTGTTTAAATTTCTTGTCCATATCTTGT
>JAOWBW010000545.1:441351-496176 GCA_026119855.1 Campanula takesimana
CCGGACAAGCACTGTGCTTTGTTTTGACACGTTCGATGATTAAATCCTGGAATAGTGGATACCGTCTCCAAAGTATAGGACCAACGTTTTTCACCTGTACTAATGGCCGTCCGAAGCCCCTATCGAAGGGCCTATACTCTTTCGGGGATCCACCATCCTCGTTACGGTCTATGTGAAGGTCTTGATAATTTCGGGTCAACCCAATCGTTCCAAAATATCCACACTTTAGGTTGTTTATAACCTTTTAGGAATGCATAGGGTTGAAGAGAAATTATTAGACAAAAACCGGCTTAAAGTCGAGGATGTGTCATTTTGAAAATTCGGACATCGAGGCTTTTGATGGATGGCTTGCATGTGGCTTACACCCGCAGCGACGACTAGTAGCCGCGCTTTGGGGCGGGAATGTCAACCGGGAGCCCTATCGGAGGATCGGTGACCCCCCTTCACTCACCTGGCTACACCCCCTAAGGTTTGTATGGTTTCTAAGTCGCAAGTTTGAAAACGTGAACCGTGTGTGAAGTCTCTAATTTTGAAAAATGATTTTTTGAAAGAAAGAAAGGAATTTTTTTTTTGTTGTTTTTTGTTTTCTTTTATTTACACAAACAAAGAGAAGGTAAAAAACCTGCAAAACAAAGTTAGGACATGTATATACAACGCAAAAGCAAATAATGGCGGAAAACAAGCATTTGAGTCTAGCCCACTTTTGAAAAAAGTCCCCAGCGGAGTCGCCACTGTGAGAGCCCGCGCCCGTACCCGCCTGGGGATCCGTGCGAAACGCGGCTGGAATCCGCTCGGTTTCTCAAAATGGTTTCCCTACTTTGGTTTTGAAAAAAGAGTCGCCACCTCATTTTATTTAGGAAAATAGAGATAAAACCTTTTTGATTGAATTTTGAAGTGGGTTCGGGGGCTATGCGAGAGGAGAAGGTGTTAGGCACTCCGCTCGCCCTTTCGGTCTCTAGCATGCTTCCGCCTACGCTTGATTTTAGTTTGCCTTTGAAAAATGTGTTTTATGCCCTAACATTGGAAAAATGTGTGCTTTATGTACAAGGAGTCTTCCTAGTCTAGGTCGATTCATTTGATCACAACCGGGAACCGGTTTGGGTGGATTCCCGATTGGTTTTGAAAAAAGGTTTGAATCATATATACAAGTATGAGCAATAAAAAGGGGAAGGGGGAATATTGTACAAATAATACATATATACAAAAAAAAGGGATAAATCCCATGAAAAGAATATCCGAGTGCAAGATTGCTCCTCCAGGTTCACGGGGCTGCTGTGGGTCGCCATGGATTGTACCTGTGAAACACCTATCCAAAAAGAGATCTAAAGCTTGGGATTCACTCCCAAGATTTTAGATAACATGTATGAATTTTGTTTGGATTTATGGATAAATATTTCATGCTTAAATCAAGCCAAAAACATTAACATAAAATCAGCCCAGCACAGCAAAGCATTGCGTATCAGATTTTGACGGACAATTTACACTTTCATAACCTATGAGTCTGATAAAAAATCAAAACATGAAACTTGAAGACCACATATTGAATATGATTTACGCAAAACAGTTCGTGAATAAAACGAGTTTAAGTGCATCAAAAGACCTCTGACATTTTCATGTCAGAATCTGGAAATGTTAGTCCGAGAGCATACACTTGATTTAGAAAATGTAAAAGGGGTCTTTCCTTAGGTCATAAAATTATTTCAAGAACATGAAAATCTTTATTAGTATTTTGAGAACAAATTTCATGTTTTGACTTAGACTTGAAAATCGAGTTTTGGTAGGTTTTTGGACTTAAGAACTCAGACTAATCCAGAGTGCAGCAAGCAAGGCAGCAGTTCTGTACTACGAAAATTCCTACCAAAACATGACCTAGACATGGATGTAAACCACGAAACTTGGCAAGCATCATATTCAATATTCATGAAAGAGGAGCAAGGGGATAGAGTAAAAAGCACATCAAAAGGCTTGATGCAAACAGCACATACTGGATAGATTAGACATGGCATGAAGATAGGTATCAAAACATGGCATAAACTTGGAATAAACCCATGAAACTTGGGGAACTAGTTTATTTATATGTTATTAACATTATCATGCATCTATTTATGAACAAACAAGAACAAAAATGAGAATAATCATGAAAGAGGAGCAAGGGGCAGATTATGCACAAGCTAGGTAAGAGAGCCATATCTTGCATGGATTTAAGATTTGAGCCATGAAATCAACACCAAAATAAACTTAAAACATATATGTACATATTAGGACAGAGATTTGAACATTTAGCATACATTAAACATGTTTATTTACAAAGTTAAAACTTAGATTACATATGTAGCAAGGGAGACCTAGTCATTAGTTGACTAGGTTCCCACAAATTCATATAAAACTTACATGTTTTAAATCTATGATTTACAAGAAGTTAACTTACCTAGATTAGGGGGTGGTGTGCTTCCTTTGCTTCCAAGGGAAGGCTTATTTTGTTTGATTGAAGTTGTTGTTGTTGTGGTTGTTGTTGTTGTTGTTGTTGTGGTTGTTGTTGTTGTGGTTTGCTTGAGTTTGAGTAATTGTTTTGAAGTGTTTGGAGTAGTGGTTTAGTGGTGGAGGGGTTGTGGTGTTGTGGTGGTAGTGGTGGTTGAGTGGTGGTTTGATGATGGAGGTTGTTTGGTTGAAAGAAAGTGTATGGAGGGAGTGTATGGAATGTGTGTAGTGAATGTGTGTGTTGAATGACCCCCTCTTTCTTGGATCAACATAGGAGTAAGTTTTCTTGGACCAAAATGCCCCTAGAGTAGGGGTAGTATGGGGGGTGAGTCCTCTTACCCGAAATCATGCAAAAGTGGTGGAAAAACTTGCCAAAAAAATGATGGTGTTGTCCTTGTGTGCAATATTGATAAGTCATCCCCTCATTTGTTGCCACTTGTCCATTTCTTGGTTGATTTTTGGCCATGTGACCCCCCATTGCAGCCATGTGTCCAGGAAATGTGGGAGTAAACATGCATGATTTTCTGGCTCCGTGTTCCCGCTCCGTAACAGCTTGCAACTGCTCCGTCGTGCGCGTTCCGGTGTCCCGGTTGTCCGCGGGCCCAACTCCAAAGTTGCTCCTCGTATTATTCTAGTCATAATGGCATATCTATAATATGTTAATAAGTAAGGAAATAACATAATATAATTTTAAGCCCAAAGGATGACCTGTAATAGGCGTTCTAGGGGTGCGGAGCCCGCCGTTGGGTCCCGACGCTCAATTTTCGAAGTATACGCCTGTTTACTCGGTTTGAGCCCTGATCATGAATTCGGACTCGGTTTTTGCATCCGATGCACCGATAAGGCGTACGGTAATCCCGAACGGCCAAATTTGGGATTTTAGGTCGATTATCGCGTTTAGACCGAATCAAGGGTTGTTTAAGGGGTGCGAGATCGGGGTGTCTACACAAGTATATATGCAGCTTCACCCATATCTTTCATCGCAAAACACTTTCCTAACCAAGTCTTCACAGACTGAAGTGTAGGAATGTCGTTTCCAATGAGTAATATGTCATCCACATATAAAACAAGGAATTGCACTATGCTCCCACTAATCTTCTTGTATACACAAGGTTCATCTTCGTTCTTGATGAATCTAAACTCTTTGACCGATTCATCAAAACGGAGATTCCAACTCCTTGAAGCTTGCTTCAATCCATAGATGGATCTCTGCAATTTGCATACCTTAGAATTTTGTTCAAAACCTTCCGGTTGTGTCATATACACATCCTCTTGGAGTTTTCCATTTAGGAAAGCGGTTTTGACATCCATTTGCCATATTTCATAGTCATGATATGCGGCAATGGCAAGCAAAATTCTTATAGACTTGATCATTGCTACGGGTGAAAAGGTCTCATCATAGTCAATACCATGAACTTGCCTATAACCCTTCGCTACAAGTCTAGCTTTGTAAGTATGCACCTTCCCATCCATGTCAGTCTTCTTCTTGAAGACCCATTTGCATCCTATGGTTTTTACACCTTCGGGTGCATCAATCAAATTTCAAACTTGATTGTCTTGCATGGATTGCAATTCGGATTCCATGGCTCCAAGCCACTTGTCCGAATCAGGAGAAGACATCGCCTCTTGGTAGGTTGTCGGTTCATCATTCTCAATGATTTCCACCTCATTACTATCCGTTACGAGAAATCCATATCTCTCGGGCTCGGATCGTAACCTACTAGATCTGCGAGTTGCTTGTGTATTTTGAACAGGTTCCACAACTCCTTGTGGTTCTTGTTCTTGTTCCACTATTGGTTCAATGTTATTTTCTGGGCCTCGAATTTCTTCAAGATTTATTTTACTCCCACTGCTTTCTTTGGAGAGAAACTCTTTCTCTAGAAAGACACAAGTTCGGGCAACAAACACTTTGTTGTCCTCTCGGTTGTAAAAGTGATATCCTTTAGTTTCCTTAGGATATCCCACGAAAATACATTTATCAGATTTGTGTGCTAGTTTGTCGGAGACAAGTATTTTGACAAAAGCTTCGCAACCCCAAATCCTCATGAAAGATAAACTAGGTTTCTTTCCGCTCCACATCTCATATGGAGTCTTTGGAACCGATTTAGTTGAAACTTGATTTAGTGTGAAAGCAGCGGTTTCTAGGGCGTAACCCCAAAAGGATATTGGAAGATCAACTTGACTCATCATTGATCGAACCATGTCTAACAAAGTCCGATTTCTCCTCTCGGATACACCATTCCATTGTGGCGTTCCGGGTGGAGTCAATTGTGAAACTATTCCACAATTCTTTAGATGATCATCAAATTCTTGACTCAAGTATTCTCCACCACGATCTGATCGAAGTGCCTTAATACTTTTGCTAAGTTGTTTTTCTACTTCATTTTGAAATATTCTAAATATCTCAAATGCTTCACTTTTATGTTTCATTAGGTAAACATACCCAAATCTACTATAATCATCAGTGAAGGTTATGAAGTATTGAAATCCTCCCCTAGCATTGCTACTTAATGGTCCGCATACATCGGAATGTATTAACCCCAATAAGTCGCTTGCCTTTTCACCTATCTTGGTAAAAGGTGTCTTAATCATTTTTCCAAGAAGACACGACTCACAAGTATCATATGACTCAAGGTCACATGAACCCAAGAGACCGTCCCCATGAAGTTTTGAGATACGCTTCTCATTAATATGACCAAGACGGCAATGCCACAAATAAGAATGTTTTACATCATTAGGTTTAGATTTCTTATTTATATGATAGACATTTTCATTATTTTCATTCTTGACATCCAGGACATAAAGGCCATTAAATGAATTAGCAATACCATAAAGCACATCATTTAAATAAATAGAAAATTTCTTATTCTCAATAAGAAACTTAAAACCTTCATTATCCAAACAAGAAATTGAAATAATATTTATACTTAAATCCGGAACATAATAACAATTGTTCAAAACAAGAATTAATCCGGAAGGTAAAGTGACTTCATAAGTCCCTACGGCTAATGCAGCAACTTTTGCTCCATTCCCCACGCGTAGGTCTACTTCACCCTCTTTAAGTAGTCTCCTATTCTTTAGACCCTGCACATTTAAACAAATGTGAGAACCACATCCGGTATCCAATACCCAAGAATCAGTGGTAGAAAGGAGAATATCTATCATATAGATACCTGAAGTCGACGCAGCCTTGCTGCTCTTCTTCTTCTTTTGCTCTTCCAAGAAAGCCTTGCAATTACGTTTCCAATGACCAATTTCTTGACAATGGAAACAGATTGCATCCTTTTGTGAATCGGGTTTTGCCTCAGAAGCCTTGGCAACACTTGCCTTGCTTATCTTGGGTTTGACAACTTTCTTACCCTTTTATTTGGCACCAGCCTTCTTCCCATCATGAACTAAGAGCACGGGAGAACCTTTCTCCGCAATCTTCATCTCCGCAGTTTTAAGCATCCCATGCAACTCGGAGAGATTCTTATCCATTCCATGCATGTTATAATTCATCACAAACTGATTATAACTTTTAGGCAATGAATTAAGAATGAGATCCGTGGCTAGCTCCAATGGGATTGGATAGCCAAGTTTCTCAAGGTGCTCTACATAACCTTTCATTTTCAGCATGTGGGGACTCACTTAATGCCCTTCATTCATTTTGCAAGTAGTGAATGCAACAATGGTCTTGTACCTCTCTTGCCTAGCTTGTTCTTGAAACATAGCTCTTAACTCCACGCCTATCTCATAGGCTTCCAAATGTTCCAAACTTTGTTGGAGTTTTGAGCCCATAGTAGCAAGCATGAGACAGCTTACATCTCTTGAATCATTACGATGTTTCTTGTAACTGTCTCTTTCTGCCCTTGGGGCAGTAGGTTCTGGTTCAGCAGGAAGAGGCCCATCGAGAATGTACAACTTATCTTCTTGCCTAAGAACAATTCTTAGGCTACGGATCCAATCCATAAAGTTCGTACCATTCTCTTGGAGCTTATCATTCTCAAGGATCGATCGCAACGAAATTGATTGAGTGTTAGTAATCATTATCTACAAATATGCAAAATTTCCAAAATTTAATAAGTACCAATTTTTATTAAAGAAATAAACAATGTATTTTTCAAACGAAAATACTCCCACTAAATTATATAACCTTCTTATACATCTAATGTATAATATAATTTAAATGGGTTAAGATCCCGCTTTAATTTAATTTTAAGTCCGCTAAGGCGGATTACACAAAATCAAATTAATTAGGTAGACAACTCTTGTCAATCATATCTCATATGACTCTTAGTTCCTTTTAAGAGATTCTTTAAGAAATCCAATTTCAAAAAGCATGTTAAATCTCATCTTTGCCTAGGCCTAAAACTGCTTTGACGCCCAATTAAGTCCAACCATTTTAAACGTATAGTTAATGTGCCTCGCTAGGGCGTGCCCACATTATCTATCCTGCTCATACATAAATAAAAGTCAATGCATCTCGCTAGGGAGAGTCTACATTAAATTCACCCATGTATTAACAAGCGTTTTAATCATGGCATGGCAATAAATGACTTAAACTTTCTTTGAAGGTTCATCACATATAGCATATAACACATTTATGAGCACATAATATAAACATGTTACACATCAAGTTTAGCCACTAAATTAATCTCCATTAATTTAAGCATGATATTCATGTGTCATTAGTTTCTCTATAATTATGAGGATGAGACTATTTCAACTTTGGTCATTATCTTCAAATCAAGACAACAAGAAGTGCGGCCGAAACTAAGCCATCAGGCATCCACAATTCCGCACTAATTCAAGAAACCAAGAAAGTAGTCCATGTGGCCGAAACTAAGCAATAGATGGTCTCGATAAACGTAGGCCAATTGCATCCACAATTCCACATGGATCTCCAATCTTTGAATCAAAAACTTTGTTTCTCAATTTTAGCAATTATGAACTCTTCATAATTCTAACTTCGTTTTATCTTTGAAACTTTGATTGCGATCAAGTTTAGGAAACACAATCTCGATGAACGCAGATTAGCCATCCAAACCTTGAACCAATCTTAGAATCACAAGACTAAAACAAATAGGAAAATCAAACCCCAAAATCCACACACAAACCAACTACCCAAAACCCATTCCAGATCAGCAGGTCTGGACTGGTTCTGTTACTGGTTTTGTTGAATTTTTCGAAAATTCCAAATTCTGAATTTTATACAAAATCAGACAATCTGATCAATATGTGCGGCCGCCCAAAATTCACTGTGCGGTCGCCCAAACATGTGCGGCCGCCCAAGTGATTATGTGCGGTCGCCCAAGCTGATCAGAATGTACAGAATTTTTGAAGTTCGAAAATTTTGCCTCAAAATTGTTTTTCTCCGATTATCAAAACTTTGATCCAATCAAAAATTAATAATCAAAAATTCTGAATCCATCATAATTTATTTATTGCGATTGAATCGTGCGATTAAAGTTGCAAAACAATAAACCACATAAAATCACATAAACATCATATATTCCAATATTCATATCATGCAAGGCACATAAACAATTTATATACACATAACATGATCTAGGTATTGAAATAATCAACATGAACGGGGCTCTGATACCACTGTTGGGTTTCGATGTAACACATGCGCAGCGGAATTTAGCATTTAAAATTTTGAAACCCAAAGCCCATAGATCCGTTCATATGATTAAATCAAATACAACAATATGAATAGAGGAAAAACTAACCCTTGATGACTTTGAATTCTAGCTTTGATCTTGGTGGAGATTTGAAGCTTGATCACGAAGAAAGTAAGAACACGAACTTTGAAGATGATGAGCTTCACCCTCTAGCGGTATCCACACCACGAACGAATATCAAGGAGCTTCTTGATCTTGGTTGCTAGACCAAAATTGTGAAACACGTTTTCACAATTAATATGAACTATATGGAATTTTGTTTTGTGTATTATTTTGTTCTTCAATCTAAGATGTCTTAGAACAAAATAAAACTCTCTCAAACTCTTTGGAGATTTGCACAAAATCTATGATATGTTCTGGCCCGAATTTGGCTGTTTATATATAAGTTAGACCTATTCCAAATAGGAAACTTGTGTCAAAACCCGTCCAAAATTCCTTTCCAAATCAAATTAGGAAACTGCCCCCGACAGTACTGTGCGGCCGCCCAGAATCCACTGTGCGGTCGCACAACTATCTGAAACAAACTGGTACAAAAATGAGCTAAGTGTGCGGCCGCCCAGTCCATACTGTGCGGTCGCCCACTTCCCCAGATTTCCAGAATTTCTAAAATTCCAATATAGTCCTTTTAAAGATTCGTTCTCTTGTGTGTGACCTTCTAGGATTATACTAAGTTGGCAATAGGTTCAAACATGAAACCATAAGATATGATTAGGTTCTAGCAAACCGTCATACCTACCCAAATAGTATAACTAGATACAAGTTCACATTCCTTTTAGAACACGTCACAATCCCTTTGTCCACGATGTCATTGAACACAAGTCATGGTCAAACAGTCAACATGTTTTGTTCAATACTTTCTCGATTCCGAATATGTTGATAATCCAAATAACATTGATCCAATCAATTCATTTGAGTCCGGCCGAACATTTCATCAACATCATTCCTACGAGAGGCCCAAGCTTGACATCTCTCCGTAGAGGGACAAATCCATTTAGCTTATTATTCTTCCCTACGTGAATCCGATTATGCCAATCATACTCTTTATAACTACCCGGTTAAAGGTAGCGTTTGAATATGTCAAACATAATGTTCATCAAGTGGAAGACTATAATAACTTCATGTCTAAGGATTCTAATGACATAACTAATATGAGATATATGTTCGACATAAACCATGACATAAATCTCATACAACGGGTCATGTCCAGTACCTTGTTCCAAACAAGTACCCATAAATCTAACATGATCATCCCATGATCATTTGGCCTTTATACTAGTGCTTAACAAGTACTAGGGACGGAGATTATTATAAGTAAACATGAACAATAATAATAATCAAAATATTTCTTTATTGATATGAAATAAATGATAACAATTACAATGTTTATTAAACGTGCCTAGGGCACCACTACCAACAATCATGGTCGTAGGCGTTTTAGTTACGATATGAAGAAATTGTTTCAATATGAAGAGAAGAAAAGAAGAGCATGAATTAAAGTGATGAACATATGTGTATTGAGTTTCCGACCCCAAGAATATGGGGGATTACTCACAAGCCATTTGTGTTATAATGATAACAAGAGATGAATAAGACATAAAAATGATAAAGAGATAAGAAATACTTATTCACGATGATGGAAATGAAGACGAATGACTGAAAATAAACCTCGGTATATTATTGCTTCAAACTCAGAATATTGCCTCAAGAACACTTTTTATGATTCTCGCAAATTCTTGAGATCAAATGATGTTTATGGAGTACAAATCTTGTGTATTTTGTTTACAACCACTTCTCAGTGTCTAAACTACTGATTTCTAGTCCTTTATATAGGGCTTGGACCAAGAGATGTGCTCCTTCCCAGATGGTTTCTTAAAAAGGCACCTTTTGGAAAGATTCTGAAAAGTGACTGTCACAGGTACTGCACGGCCATGCAAGTCAAGGTACTCGGCCGTGCAGCTCGGCCGAGTCAAGGAAGTGGAGCGGCCAAGCATGAGTTACAGATTGTTTTTGCTTTTCGATCCATAACGCATGGCCGTGCAAGCCATAAGACTCGGCCGTACAAGCACTGTGCTGCACCATTTCTTCAATTTCTTTTATCCAAGTGCTCCTATTTCCATCTCTTGTTCCATAGTGCTCCAAAACTCATGTCCAATGCCCAAGAAATGCACCTGTTCCTGTCTAAAATAATGAATACTACCAAGTGCATTATATCATGTGTAATCAAACTAAAATAGGACTAAAAATAGCTAAGTTTAAGATGAAATGACTAGATTAAATACTATAAATGACTATAAAATTGTCATTTATCACCTTTACATTTGTCTTCTTCTTCGCTATAGTGCGTCCCAGAGACGAGTTTCTCTCCATATCTGGCGACTCCCCATCCTTCTCCAGAGATGCATGCTTTCCTGATAACTAGCTTTTTCTTATTCCTTCTCTCTCCTCATCTCCGTCCTCGCAATCTGACCTAGTGAAACAACCAACAAGGGAATCTACCACAGAGAAATCCATAAAAAAAACATAAACTAATCTTACGGGCTATGATTTACACACCAATCTAGGTGGAAGAAGAAACACAAGCTTATTTTTATTAAATAAATGGTTAATTTTTGTTATTAAACACTTACTCTGTTTTATATGACTCCTACGACTTGAAAACAAGAGAAAACTTCCTAAAATTACTTTAGGACTCTAAAATCACAAAATATATAATAAATCTATTCTAAAACATAAAAGTACTACCTACATAATAACATTCCAAAAATTATAATTGAAATAAAGATAATTAATTATAATTAAATCTGAGACTAATTAATATCTATGCTACGTCACAATGTTTATGCACATATTTTTTGTGCTTCAAAAACATATTAAAATTTCTAAATCATGATTTATTTGTTTGATATTGTATTGTATGATGATGAAGTATCAAGATACGTATTCTTTTTCCTTCAAAAAATACGAGATAATTACAAACCAATGCAATGTACTACACTCTTGGTTACACAAAATGTAACCTACTCTTCTTTAACAACATAATGAAACGTACTATTATGTCGGGTTACAAAAAAGGTAAACCGGTTGGATGTCGTTAAATTTCCTTAACGGAATGAACCATCTCGTTAAATAAACGAACAACCATTAAAGAAACAACGGCCCCTTCATCGTCAAGGATGAATGCGATGTGAACAAACCAGAAATTCAAACCCGAAAAACCCAAAATCAAATTTGAAAATTGAAAATCACACCCAAGATCAAATATGAAAATCATACCCGAAAAAAAAATCCAAAATTGAAACCCAAAATCAAACTTTAATCGAACCTTAAGATTTGGATTATTCAAATCCAACAATATTCAACCGAATCGAACCCTAGAATCTGGATTTTTTAACCCAAAATTGAATAATTTGCGTTGTCTGGGTTTTGAATTTCTCAATGGGTTTATTGAGTTCGATCGATGAGACAATGCGTTTTTGTCTGGGTTTGAGAATTTCTCAACCGGCAAAAATGGCATATACTTCTTGCTCTGGACAAAGTGGTTTGGGTCTTGTTTGATTTGATTTTCGATTTTGGGTTGGAAAATTAAGAAATTTGGGCTCTTGAGGTCAAGATAAAACTCAAATGTGATTCGGAGTGGTTAAATTGATGAAATTTAGTGGTTTATGGTAGAGATGGGTGGTGATTCATTGTGGTGGTTGGCGGGCGGATGGTGGTGGGTGGTGGACTGTGGCAGAAATAGGTTTGTGAGAGGGGTGGTGATTTGTGGTGGTGTGTGGAAGACTGGTGGTGATTGGTGGCAGACAGAGATTAGTGAGATGCAAGCAAGAAGACTACCAAATCCGTTAAATGTGCTAACGAATGCTCATTGTATTTAACGGGTGTTAGTCTTTTTCTTATTTTGTTGACATTAGAGTTATATTTTTTTAGCGTCGTTAGGGTGCGTTGCATTATATGTAACAAATGGGTAAAGTACATTTCACTAAGATGTCAAATGGTAGTATGTTGCATTAATTGTAACAAATGCTATAGTACGTTACCCTACTTTGTCGTTCGCCCAAAAAAATACGTGTTCTTTTCGTTCAATCTTGCTTTAATTTTCTTAAAAAATAAACTCCATAAAATAAATAAAAAACATTTTTAAATTACTTTTAATTAACTTTTTTTTTTTTTTTTTTTTTTTTTTTTAAGTATTATTCATTTTATTAGACCGTCTACACTGCACTAACCTTACTGGACATTCATTTGGTCCACTTTCAAGTTGAAGCGAACGATGTCTCAACCTCATGGCTATGATCAATTTTTCCGCCATGTTTCCCTCCGTCATGAACATCACCGAATCCGCAGAAATCACCATAAAACCAATTTTGTATGCCACCCTCTTGCAAATATGCACCAAATTCCCAAACCCTCAACCACGTCCTCCAACTCTATTCCCATCTATCTCGTTTTCGATACATACCCGTATATCGGTAAAAGTTTAATCGATATTACTTCAAACTCAAATTAATATATCAAAGATAGTCTTTAATGGGTTTTATTTCAAGAATATTGTTTCTTGGACTTCGATGATTAAATGGTTTGTTCAAGCAAGAGGAAATCAGCCCAGTTGTATAAGGATATGATAGCATTTGGTGTTGACCCAAATGGGTTCACTTTTGTCTCTGGCTAGGCGACCTGAATCTTGGTTTGTGTGTACATGGGATTGTTATGAAATGAGGGTTCGATTTGGCATTGTTATTGTAAGCAGGTTGATTGTTATGTATTTGGGGAATTATCAGTGGATGTATGCACAGAAGGTGTTCGATGAAATGAAGAACGGAAATGAAGCTTCAATACCTTGTGCAAGCAAAACAAATGGAAGGTAAAATTTTAGAACTGAAACAGCTTTAGAGAAATGCATGCATGCATGCTTGTTTATTTCTTCCGTGTTTGGAATGAATTTATTTTGTCATGCTCTTTCTCTATTATGGAAACTAGTTCATAGCCCGTCGAAATTCGACGGGAATAATAAAGTTAATTAATTAAGAAAAACTTATGCAAAAAAAATTCATATCGAGAGAGAGGGAGAGAGAAAGTTAGTGTTAAAATTATATTAATATTTCACATAAAATAGCAAACTAACAGAAAGGCAATTATGAAAATCACTACTAATTGTGTATACTTGTGACTTTTTAAAATTACAATTGACCAATTATAAAAGCATCAACATAAATTTGGTAATTGCTCAAAAGTAACACTCGTGCGTTAAACGCACGTCAACAAACTTATGAGTTTTTAAAATTACAATTGGCTATTATTTGAATAATCCAGTTGACAGCCTCTTCATAGTTCTATTGTGCAACTCAAGAAGTTTGCAGGCTTTCAGCCACCCTAGAATCACTCTAAGTAAGCTAATTGGTGAAACTCTCGTATACTCCCTCCGTTTCATGAGAACTGAGACTTATTTCCCTTTTCGTCCGTTTCACCTCAATTGAGACTGCCCAAAATGGCAAACTTTTTAATATTTTATATTCACCCAACCCCACCACTCATTCTCTCTCTTCATTCTCCACCACTCATTTTATTCAACCAACACTACTATTTACCCCTCTAATTATTTCTCTTCATTTTCTACCACACATTTTCCTTATTTTATTAGTATTCCTTAGTTCTTGTGCCATTTCTTTTAGTCTCAGTTCTCATGAAACGGAGGGAGTATCTAATAACACAAATTCATCCACATGAAAAAAGTTTTGCCTTCTTTGCTCGGTATCTCCTCAGTAGGAAAATCCAATATAAATGCAAAGCCAAGGAAAACCCAATATAAATGCAAAGCCAAGGGTTGAACACAATACTCCTATCCTATGATGAGCTGATGCTTTTCGGCAAAAAGATATGTATACTGAAGCATTGCCGACATGAACATGTGAAAGGCTTGAGTATTCTGGTCTATTAAAGCTGCTACCCGGACAAATTTTGACTTGTGTGAGGTTCAAACACAACATTTCATATCGTCATTACTCAGTTACTGCAAAATCTGTTACAATGAAGCCAATATTCTCAAACATAGTAAAATACATAATTGTTTGTGGCTATATAGAAAGATTTGCTATACCTTAAACAGAAATGTGTACAACACCTTACTGAGATGGAAGTACTGTTTATCTAATGCACCATAAGTTCCAGAACTTACATGATAAACTAATTTCAAAACACACACAAAAAGTACAAAATTCATAATTATCTCTTGTCTATTATGCAATGAACTTACAACAATCGCTGTACAAAAAGCTATTGGTCAATGTATAACAGTTGGTATTACCTATAAATTCACCTAGAAGGCTAAAATCACACAGTAATCACACAGCAGCACTTGAATTTATGTGACATTTGCTGGAAATCTCTTGATTTTTTTTAACAATGCACTCTGATTCATTCCTGTAGAAATGAAGAAATTAATTTAACATAGGGTAGACAATTCTCAAAGCCATTAAGAAACTATGCACATATTCATGGTTTGATTAAAAATATATGCACTCACAACACTGGTATTGTTATGCAGATAGATGTTGTGGGTGAGAAGAACTTGGGGAGGATTAGTTGATATCTTGATAGTATAAACAGAGGGAGTAATAGGTAAGCCTTTTAGCATTACCTAGAGAGTTCAAATTTAAAAGACTTCGTCTGAACCAAGACAATTGTCGAGAGTAAACATGGAAAGCATTTTAAAAATTCTACTACATCTGTCCCAAAATGATTGTTCAAAAATTTAGAATATGGCATTTTTGTAATGTGAAAAGCGGATGTTTTATGTCATTGTAAATGAAGTAAAATGAGTAGTTTGAGATGAAGATACATTTTTCCCAAAACTGTCTTCATATAGTATTTCAATTCCATGAAATCCACTCATCCAGGTGTATGTGGTCTTTGACGTGTAATTTTTCCTTGCCCCTACTTGGTAATTCCCATCTATACTTCCTCTGCTACACAGAGCTATTTTTTAGCTATCAAAATAAACTTTGAACAATAATTTTGGTTAATCTCTGTCCCTAATGAAAGTCAAGAAAGCATGTTAATAATAGTATTCTTAACGGTTGGTCAATAATACATTACTCAGTTCTGTTTTGTCAATCAGTAATGATATTAATCTATCGAGATATTTATTATTTTTTAGTATTGGTGTGTACTTGGTTGGTATGATTAAAATCACATGCACTCACAACACTGGTATTGTTATGCAGATAGATATTATGGGTGAGTAGAACTTGGGGAGGATTAGTTGATATCTTGATAGTATATAAACAATAGATGGTGAGTATCTGAATCCAAAGGACCAGGACTACAGCAATAACGGTGTTATTTCTATTACTAATCTGTTCCATTCAAGGTACTCTCTTTCTTCTCACTTTTATTTCAAGAACATGGAATAATTTTCTGAAAATAGACGCTCAGTTAGGGACAGAGGGAGTAATAGGTAAGCCTTTTAGCATTACCTAAAGAGTTCAAATTTAAAAGATTTCGTCTGAACCAAGACAATTGTAGAGAGTAAACATGCAAAGCATTTTAAAATTCTACTACATCCGTCCCAAAATGATTGTTCAGTTTTTTTTTAAAGTTTGCTCTTGATTAATAGAAAACCTGACAATGTTTTGGGCATTCATTTGAGACGGAGGTAGTATGTATTTTAGTGTTATTATTAAGGATGGCAATTTGTCCTAACCCGATCCGTTCCGAGGGTGATCCGATCCATAATTTTTGGGTTCAATTTGCAATTTTATGATCCGTTCGGATTTCGGGTCGGTTTCGGTCAGCCCCCCTGATCCGACCCGACTCATATACATTACTCATAATTTTCATTATTACCCCTCCTTTTATTAAAATATACACACAACCCTACCTATAAAAGATAAAAATAGGGTTTAGAAATAGAAAAATCCGCCGATGTCTGTCTCTCTCTCGTTTCTACGCCCTAAGTCGAACACGAGCTTCTCCCAGTTGCCGCTCCTCGCCATTGCCGCTCCTCGCCGTCGCAGCTCGCCGCCCGCCGTCGCCGCTTCTCCTTCAATCGTTCCTCTCTGCCTTTCCGTCGCCACTTCTCCTTCAATCGTTCCTCTCTGCCTCGAAGTCATCGGCACTGCAAATATCGGTCTCAATTTCCTTCGAAATCTACTACATCTCCAACGAATTTCATCTCTATTGAGGTAATCTAACAATTCTTAGCCATTGAATTTTGATATTTTTGGTTTTGTTTGATTGATTAGATTAGCTTCCCCAATTCACCCAAATTTGTCAAACCTAGGTTTTTTTGGGGGGGGAACCTGATATTCGGATTAGTTCGGGTCTCGGATCTGAGCAGGGATCTCGGATATTCGGATCGGATCGGATTCGGTAGAGGGGTTCCAATGTTCGGATTCGGATATGGTCTGATCCGATCCGAACCCGACCCGTTGCTATCCCTAGTTATTATGACTACCAATCAAATAGCCAGTTCTTATTTGCACGTAACGTGAAGCAAATTAAAGGGAAGAAATTAACAAATAACTTTTGTCATACTTTCATATAATTGTTGCTATGATCATACACACATGCAGAGTCATTTAACTAAAATTGAAATGGAGACATTTAACTGAAATTGAAAGCTATTGAGGAAAATGACTGACCTTTGAGAATGAAAGACCACACAGGAAGATTTAGGTTTTGTTTTATGTCCAGGTTGTGAAAAAGATGATGGAATGATGGCAAACTTTATATACCGTATAATACTTGAAATTAAACATTTAAATGTTAGTGTAAATCTTAAGAGTGCTACTATTTACACCCGCAAAATTGCTGAATAAACCCGTAATGAAAATTCTTTCAAAAATGCCATTAATCAAAAAGTCCACCCTAACCCTCTTATATAATACACCTCAATAGGTATTCTTAACATTTTTCTTACATTCTGTTACAAATTGAAAACTCACTTTTCAACGCCACTGTATTCACCACGATCACCACCACTGATGCCACATTATCGCCACTGCAACCACCTTCCTAAAACCACCATTATCAAACCACAACCTTAACACAACCCAAAAATGATAACACGATTATTATTAATTTTAAATTCTCAACCTCAAATTTGTTCAAATATATTATCAAATGGGAATAATCAATTAAATTACCAATCAAATTCAAGAAAATACTCAAACCTAAACCTAGAACACAAAATACCCCAGAATTATATCAGATCTGGGGGGGTAGAAGATGGGGTGGAGAATGACACCGGAACTCATAGCTTCACTGACCAACAGGCATTGTCCCTGAAACTATGGGAAGAGGAGGAAGAGGGGCAAAATAGAGGGTCTTGGCCATGGCAGCACTTGGGTTAGGCTAGATACAGGGACGGGGATGGGGGGACATCGTTGGAAATATTCTGGGTTGGATAGGAGTTAAGGGGCAAGAGAAGAAGTGCAAATAAAATGGAGATGGAAAAGTGGGAGGGGATCGTGGGAGGATGGGGGCCTAGGGAGGGAATTTTTGGGGGTGAGAACTGAGAAACTTAGAATCTGTGTAAGGGCCAAGGGGTGAGAGAGAGGTTGTAGTAGTTTTTTTTTTGTTTTTTCCTTTTCCCTTCCTTCATTTGAATAACACGTGTTAACAAATTATAACACATTTAATCCCGTGAAAATTATTGTTAAAATGCAGATGGTATTGTGGTGTGTGGTTAATTTAAGAGGGTGTATAGTTATGAGTTTAAAAGGGTAAAATTGGAAAAAAGGTGGTATATCTAGTGTTGAGTAAATAATTACTTTGGGTAAACTTAGTATTACAGGTTTATTCAGCAATTTTGCGGGTGTGAATAGTAGCACTCAATCTTAAAGGTCAATTTATTAGATTAGATTGAGTTATGAATAATTGAAATTCTAAAATAGTTAGTCCCCAATAATCACGCAAAAGTGTTTAAAATTTAAGAAGATTAGGAATCTTTGTATAAGCTTAAAATATGTTTTGGTGACTCATACGTTACAGCCAATTCAGAAATTTTAAATTTAACAAATTTCATAAGAATTATCTACTTTCCATGTATATATCAATTAGGTGTTTTTTTGGTTTAGATTTAGTTTGAACTTCAAATAATTTGAATTTTTGCTTAATGCGTAGTGTAGTGGAGTACAGTATATGGTTAAAATCTTTATATTAGACGATGAAATCGGTATTTTATTGATTTAGATTTAGTTTGAACTTCAAGCAATTTGATTTTTTGCTTAAAATTAGGATAACCATAACAATTAATTATTGCATTCCATGATTAGAGTATTACCTTAGATATCTTAGTAATTATCTCATTCCATAATTAGAATATTTCTTTAGATATGACTCTTGTAAAAATATATAAAGGCTTTTTTATATTCAACCTAACAATGCTAGTATCTCACGTAACTCAAATCACTGGCGTTATTCCTTGGTCACTTTCATGTTCAATGTCTTACTTGCTTAAATATCAAATGAAAGATTATTAGTTTAAATAATCTTCTAGATTTGATTTTAATAAATAAATTACATAAACAAACCTATCATATATGTTCGTTTAAAATGAATTTTGAAATGAAAACTTTATCTTGGAATCTTCTACGAATAAGTAAATAACAGCCATATTAGTATTATTAGTATTAAAGATATTATTTAAAGAAAATATCTGTTGATAAGGAAAAGAAATTTTGATCTAGTAATTAACTTGTTTACTTGTTTCTTTTGGGACGGATTTGAAGGGCAATAGTGTGAAGTCTGTGTGTAAATAAATGTGAAAAATATCTAAAATTGTAATGAAAATATTAGGCCAAATGAAGAGAGATGAAAATATATCAGTCTCATGATAAATGAATACAATCTCAAGCCAAGTGAAAAGTAATATTGGTGTATGGTACATTTATTTGGGCGGGCGGGGATATTACTGAATGAGGTGTTTGACTTTATAGCTTAAATGAAGATTAAGCTATATCTTATCAAAATTTTAAAATAATTACACTTCGATCTTATCGTAAATTTAAAACTCGTGAATAGAATCAACGAATCTAACCGTATCTAAAATTGATATCAAGAAAAGAAAGTTTATATTATTATTTATTGACAAAAACTTGTATGAGAACACCATGATCCGTCTCATAGTAGAGACGGATCATTTTTGACCCATGACCCGAACCCATGACCCACAGTTTTTTTTTTGGTTTTTTTTTTGGTTTGTCAAAAGTAATAGTTACTATAACTAAATGTAACAAACGTGTTACTTATATACATAAAAGTAATACATTTATGTATACTAAAAATTAACACATTATGTTTTTATGTTTTCTTCGTTTGTCAAAAGTAATACTTATAACAACTAAAATGTAACGAACGTGTTACTTATATGTAACAATGTTTATACATAATTGTAACACATATGTATAGATAAGTAATAATTCAACTATTTACACTTTAGAACTAAAAACACTTGTGCTAGTAACATTGTAAAAATAAGAAAGTAACAATTTTTATAAACGAATGTTACATTTTACTTGTATAATAACATTGTAAAACAGTTACGTTTACTTGTATAATAACAATGTTTTAAATACAAAACAAACCCCTTACACACACATACACACACAAGTACAAAAACTCTCTCCTCTCTTCCACAGTTCCAGTTCCACTTCCACTTCCACTTCCACTTCCACTTCCACATATAGATTCTCTTTTACTTTTTAAGTGAAAACATAGTTTTATAAGTATACTATACCTTATATAAAAAAAAAATGTATACTATACTACTCTGTCCCAAAACAACTTGCACAGTTTAACCAAAATTGGTCAAATTAGTAATACTTCGACTTCCACTTTGTAAAGGATTTGATGATTCAAATAAAAATCTAAAAATTGTTATCTATAATATTTTTGATGGTGAGTTAATAACAAATTTTAATTTTTTTTTTATTAAGATCATCAATTTTTTATAAAGTCTTGGCCAAATTGCACTTAAGTTGACCATTTTGGTCAAAATGGTGCAAGTTGTTTTGGGACGGAGGAGTAGTTATTAAGGAGATCAATTAAATATATATATATATATATATATATATATATTCACGTATTTTTACGCACGTACATTTCACTCTAATTCGTGTCTACGCGTTAGATTAAAATTTGCAATTACCATATTTTCATTTTTATAATGTACTTTTAGCGTATCTTTAAAAATAAAATTTGTAATGTACTCCGTGTAGTTTGTTTTCCATCCCGTGCATTACTAACTACATCATTTAGACCTTTCAACATGCATAAGAAAACAGAGAACAACAATCCTCTCATTCTCTTTGTCATGCCTATCATAGCCATAGATAGCTTATGGAGATATTACTATGAAGAAATTGTACTATGGCATCCCAAAACTTTTTTAAGTCATTGGTGTTGAACAACATCCTCAATAGTAGCAGAGTATATCTCCAGTCGGAATAATCTTCTTCATTTATTCCTCTCATGTCTACTCGACTTTCTTCCGCTTAATTGTTCATTTTTCTAATCATGAATAAGTGTCGCAATCGTCAATTAAAAGTAAGGTATTTAAGGAAAGAAAATTTTTAAGTTTGACTAAAAATGGTTTGTATGCACAGAAGGTGTTCGATGAAATGAAGAACGGAAATGAAGCTTCAATACCTTGTGCAAGCAAAACAAATGGAAGGTAAAATTTTAGAACTGAAACAGCTTTAGAGAAATGCATGCATGCATGCTTGTTTATTTCTTCTGTGTTTGGAATGAATTTATTTTGTCATGCTCTTTCTCTATTATGGAAATATCCATTCGACTAACAGAGTCCTCCGTACTATATTCCCTTATTTGTTAAATCTAGATGAAGCACAATACAAGATTATCCCTCAATTACTAGTGCCCCTTCTGAGAGGACGAACTGACAAGTCTTTTTTGTCGTAGTGTCTGCATATGGCACATATTTTGGACCATGTGGTGGTGTTCGAATTTAAAATTCCGCGGAGTTCCACTTTGTTCTTGCACGCATACTTGATCAGGTAAACAAGTAGACACGTTGCTGCAACAACCCCATATATGATAAAAAGTGCTTCAAAGCTTTGTAGGGTCACACTATTAGGTGCTGTGGTGCTGTCTTGCCCCGTGCATTTCCTATTTCCAATATACTTTCTCTTGATTTCTAGGATATTATCACTTTCTGTTAAGTCAATAATCGCCCGAGAGACATCCGAAACCAAAGGAGACCCCTTCTGGAAAACCTGTTTAACAATAAGCAATTTTGTATGAATCTCCTCTATGCAATGAAATAATAGCCAACATATGTGTGGATAGGTGCTCAATGGTTATGTGAAGCAAATTTCTTCTGTGACATCTTTTGTAGTGGATGTTTTGTGATGTTTGGCCTAGCTAGAAATAAAATGCGTGCATGCATGCTTGTTTATTTCTTCTCATGGTTTATCTATCATGTTAATAGTTTTTTTGAATAGTTGTCACATATCCTCGAGGAGCTAGTTTTATCTTTAGTGCAATCTTAAAAATTAGAATGAAAAGGTTACTTACAAAGGCAAGTCCGTTCGTTGGGTAGGTAGGGCCGATTCTCATGTATTTGTCGCAGTATTTAGACAAGAAGAGCTTGGAATGAAGTGTCACCACAAAAAAAGCAGATATGCCACCATTATGACTTCCCTCAGATAGACCTTTCTGGAAGTCATCAAGATTCTTGTAAGGCCTTAGCCTGCTGGCTTCAAAACCCATCTTCTTCAAGTAATCAACGATAAAAGAGCCTTCAACGTACCCTACATAGTGGTCGTTCTTGATAAGCTCTTCCAACTTCGTGATGGTTGGTTGAAGCCTTTGCACTGTTAATCTTGAAGATAAGCTTGCTGTGTAAGTTGAGCTTAGAATAAGCACCACGAATACCCACATCACCTCAACCAACTTCGTAAAGTTGCTCACAATTCTTTCTCCTACACAAACCAAGTTCACTCACATGTTACTAGGGATCAGATTAAGTATGTACCTTTATTTACCAGAACCCTTTCAAAGATTTTAGAACAAGTACTGAAAACGACAGAGAGATAGCAATACTCAACTCTGAGCAAAGACTAGTGTTAAGAGTGGGAACCAGAGGATCAAGCCAAGATGTTCGGGAGGTGAGCCTCTAAATTCAGGGTTTATCCTGTGTTCAATAAACCAAAACACAATGCCCGTAAATATAAAGAATGCAATGGCCACTAGCCACAGATCACGATCAAGGGGCTTCAAGAAGGCCCATCTGGTATTCATATCCTCAGATTTTATTGGCGTGATCAACACTATTCCTCCTTCTTCAAACGGCAAAGTGAAATCGACATACAATGATCTGTTGGCAGTGATAACTGTGTCCCCTACCACAGCATCAAAATTCTGGTTTGATGACAGAAAAAACATTTATCACTTGTAAGTAAAATGTTAAGACTGAAATTATGTGTTGGGGTCATTGGGTAGAATACCCCCAACACATAGTTCTAAATTAGGTAAATAAACTTATTGAAGTTTAGCAAACCTGAAGAAAAACTTCATATACTAAGTCGTTGTAGTTTTCTTTACTTGAACTGTTTCCAAAGGGAATATATTCGTATGGCACCGCATATGGCAATTTTTTCATGACAGAATCAAATATATCTATAATGTATCCACTCACTTTAGTTGCATTGGTTTGGGGATCTCTTTCCACTTTTATGAATTCTACATTCCCTTCATGTCCGTAAACTCCAATTTTGAGCTTTTCACCACTTGATGGGTTTTCCCATCCCTTTGGTGCATTTGTTGATCCTCCTGGCCATATGATACTCCCAAGACGATTTTTTGAAATGTTCATGTTGGGTGGACTTCCGATATAAGGTCTCCAAATTCCTACCTCTCTTTCCCCTTTCCCAACTACGTTTAGTATCTGAAATGAAGATTGCTTTAAGTGCCCATCAACAAGATGGAACTCACCACTATACCCTTTAAACGTTGTCTCGGACACCGCTTTGAGAAGTTTTGGACCTGTTTTAGAAACTGGTAAATAAAATAGATCAGTCTGATTAGCATCATTAATAGCAAATGACTCTTTTGATCCTATTGTCTCTGCAGCCAGGGCTACTGCCCAAAGAGTGTCATATGCCCATAGACCAAGAATGCCTAGCTCTGCTTGTCTGATGTCAGGATTATTCTGTAGAAACTCTCTTTTCCACCTACTAGCAAAAAGTTCATTTTTTTCTGACTTTGGTATTAGAGGCCTTACACCCAACACACCTTGCATGGCTTCCACAACATGAGGATCCATCATGTAAAGTAGATCAGTTAGCCCACTGGTGATGATCCACGCATATCCCTTGCTCATTAATCCTTGTTCCTTTGCATTCAGAAAGAGCCGTCTTGCTAGAGAGTGTGACATGTGCACTATAAATACCCTTGTCTGCATTGTCATTAATTTGTACAACTCTTTTGCCAGTAAATCATCACTCGCTGAAAGAGGGATGATACTTCTATATGGAACTTGGACATCAATCTTCTGAAGTGCGTTGGTCAGATATGGAATGACTCCATTACCGTAATCTGTGTCTTCATATATGAGGACAACTTGCCTCCAATGGAAGTTTTTGATTATGGCGACAACTGCGCCAACTTGATTTTCATCACTTTGCGCTGTTTGAACAAAATAAGGAGTTCGATGATGAAGACCAGGGCTTGTTGCAGAAAAAGAAATGATTGGGGTATGTGATCTGTCTCCAAGATTCATCAGAAACGTGGCTTCTGCTGACTTTTGTGGACCAATTATTGCATCGACCCTCACATCGTGTAGTAAATGGAGAGCTGTTTTTCAACAAAAAGGAACGTCATATATGAAAAAGTTACTGACTCGTTGACCAAATCTATCTAATGTCTATTACACACACGATTTATCTTGAAAATAATGCATATGTATTTAAAATAATGCATATGTATAATCAAGTAAAGCTTTATACTTAAAAAGTTTGAAGTGTGAAAGACGGTTTTTTTTTTAGATGGGGGAAGGATGTAGGAATAAAGGCATTATTAAATGTTCGAATGTTTAAAATTTTTTGGAGTAGCACTGCTGCATACCTGAAGCACCTGCATCAATGACATTCCCCTTAGAGTCCTTAACGTAGAAAACAAGCCGCGTGGTGAAGTTGCTATGAAGTGAGTAGAAATCAGAAAGGGCCATGGACAAACTGCTCATTCCTATACGACCTGCCAGGGAATCCATATCAACAACCACACCCACTCTATACACGTGATATGTGCCATTGGCATCCCTACTTGATAACCGTGTTAAGGGAACGACTCCCTCTAAACCAAGGAGTAGTATAATAAGTGACAGTGAAATTACTAATCTCATTTTCTTGGATGTGTTTGGGACTAGTCAGAAGAATGTCTGCATTATATAAACATCATGGGAGGATACAGACAGACGAAGCAGCTCCTCCTCTGTATTGGGATTTATCGAAGTTGTGTGGCTCCATTGGAATTTTCATGTTGCACAGGTACTATGTTCAACATTGTCTACATTTTTTATTTTAATTTTCCTTTATTGTCCATTAGTTTGTGGATTTTGCTTTGCCGTAACAGAATCACTGAAATGAGGTTAAAACAATACTTTATGTGCATATTTGTGTAGTTTAAGATGATTCTTGTTTCCCCTTATTTCGATTGCTCGATAAGGAGTTTTTTTTTAAAAAAAATTTCATTCATATAAAATTACAATTGCAGGCTGTGGGATTTTCTTGTGGTTTTCGTCCAACTGTTTGGTGCAGAATTCTTTAAAACTAGCTCGTTGTTCATGTAAGTTAAAAAAAAAGTTGCTCACTTTGTCTTAAAATAAATGGGTGAATTTTTTTTCAAATTTAATCTTGATCAATAACAAATTTGGGAAATTTTCTGAACATTTATTTTGGGACGGAGGTAGTAGTAAATTTTAAGCTAAGAACGACATGATTGTACTACATCCATAATTAAAATCTAATATAACAAAGGAGGTGGTCTCCCATGAGAACAAGGGGATTCGTCTCATGCATGAGACGGGTCGCCCATGACCCATGGGCCGAACCCGCCACGTGGCAACCCACCATTGGCCGAATTTTTTTTTTTTTTTGTTTTTTTTGAGTTTTTATATTTTTTTTCGGCTTTTCAGTGGTTTAGCAAAAAATAATAGTTACCATCTCTTAAAGTAACATTGTTCATAAGTGAACGTAATACTTGTTTTAAAAAAACAAAAGCTCGTTTTTACCCATTTGAAAAGTAATAACTTATGTATATGAATGTAATAGTAAGTTTATACAAATAAATGTAACACTTTGATTGACGAAATTGTAACAGATTTCTATAGATAATGTAATACTTTTACATGTATCATGATAAATTTGACCCCATTGTAACTTATTGTTTGAAAACAAATAGATATCTATACATATGTATTACAATTATTTACAAATACTATTACATATAAATAACACGTTTGTTACATTTTAATTATAATAAGTATTACTTTTGGCAAACGAAGAAAACATAGGAATAACACTATTACTTTAAGAGATGGTAACTATTACTTTAAGAGATGGTAACTATTACTTTTCACAAACCGAAAAAAAAACCAAAAAAAAAAAAAAAAAAAATTAAAAAAAAAAAAAAAATAAAAAAAAATTGGGCCAATGAGGGGCTGCCACGTGGTAGGGTCCCCCCATGGGTCCTGGAGCAGGGTTGTGGGTCGTGTAATGGGTCAAAAAAATGACCCGTCTCACCCATGAGACGGGTTGGAGTGTTCTCACACAAGTTTTTATCATAACAAAAAGACTAAAATCCAATAAAATCTAAAGCCAACAGAACCGTGAACCATGGGTAGTTCTGTAATAACCCGAACTTACCTTTTTTTTTTTTTATTGATTTTAAACTCTTAATTATTAATGGGCCAAACTTTAGTAATTAGTTTAGTTTAGTTATTGGGTCAAAGGTAGAAAGCCCAATTCATTAACTAAGAAGGATTAGGAGTCCAATTTAAATTAGGGATTTGGGAAGCCCCATTAATATAAATACTCCCTCTTAAACCCTAAGGCCATTCTTAGTCACCGCAAAGAAAGAAAAATAGAGCGGAGAGTGCGAGAGAGAGAGCAGAGCGCCGCACGGGAAGAAAGGCCGGAGAAGGAGATCGATCGGGAAGAAAGGAAAGAAGGAAGAAGAGAGATCCAATCCAATTAAGGTAAAACCCAAAGACTTTTGCTCTTCTCCTTCTCCCTAGAAAATCAATCTTAGAACCCTAAATGAGAATGTTTGAACTAGGGTTGGGTTTGGGTTGATAATGAAGAAGATGAAGTGTGTGTGTTAATCGGTGTGTGCGTGTGTATGAATCGCAGTGTGTGTGCTGCGTGTATGTTGCTGATGTGTGTGTGTGCGTTATGTGTGTGTACTGTAATGTGTTGGTGTGTGCGTGTGAGTGCAGTAGATGGGTGTGTGGGTAGTACAGGAAGTGTGTGTGTGTGCTGATGGTGGGTGTGTGCTGATGGTGGGTGTGTGTGTGTGCTGATGGTGGGGTGTGTGTGTCTGAATGTGTAGGTGTGTTCAGAGTGGTGGGTGTACCAGAGTGTGTGTGTATCAGAGTGGTGGGTGTGTCTGTCAGTAAGTGTGTGCAGAAAGTGTGAAATCAGTGTGTGTAATTTGTGTAGTGAAATTGAGAGTTGGGGATTGACTAATAAAAACCCTAGGGGTGTTACAGTTGTTGTAGTCATTCTTAAAGTTATTGGTTAACTAGGAAAGAGGTGATAGATGACTAAACCATGGAATTAATCGAGTAAAAAGAAGTAAATTGGGACGGAAGTAAGATAGTATTTTTCTCATGTCTAAGGCTAGACTATTTCATGTTGTAGATTGTCCAAGCGGAGTAAAGCAAGCTAGTAGAACACGAAGCTAAGGTAAGGGATTACGCTCTTAGTTGTGTATTGATTCTTAATCCTTTGTTAGGATTCCCAATCTCTGTTTTATAAAGTAAACTATCTGTGTGGCTAGATAGTCTTTTAATAACTATTCCGTTCTGCGAATTGTTCCGTCTTTTGTTATCCACCCTATTGATATGGTTATTGTTCAATAGGGTTATCATGTGTATGATTGATTTTGTAACCTTGGTGTCCAAGTGAGATGTGTATCTTTAAAAAGTGATCAAGTAAAGTTTGTAAAGTTAAGCTTTGTGTTGTAAAAGCTCTTTAAAATGAATTCTTATAATAAGTAAAGTGACTACAGTTATCCATAATCCCGAAACGGATAAGTGGACCCCTTACAGTTATCCATAGTTCTAAGTTGAACATGTGGACCCCTTTGCGTTGCTTGATGAAGTAACGTAGGTTATCATGATATACCGATTTTTGGGTGCGGTCAGTAGAAACCCGAGCCCTGGGTACAGCACGTGCTTAATCCCTAAATGAAGTAAAGTAAAGTAAAGAAAAGTAAAGTGTGAGTAAAATGTTATGTTTTGGAAACTGCCTCTGAAGCCACGTGTTTTCAAGTAATGAATTGTTTTTCATCAAGTAAATGTTTCTTTTCAAACTGAGTGTTAGTTTGATCCTTGAGTTATATCCGTTCATTGTGATTCATTGTTACCGTTCGTTTCGGTCATCTCCTCTTAGTACCCGAGGGGATACCGTATGAACTTACTGGGCATTGTTCGCTCATTCCTTTCATCCTTTTTCTCTCTCCAGGTTATAAATAAGCAGATCAAGAGTCGCAAGGTTTGGCGGCTTAGGAGTTATCCTTTAATAAAGTTAATTAGTGGTTATGTTTCCGTTACGGTTAAGTTATAAACTTTACTTTCCGTTAAGTTACCGTTTGAGCTAGTGGTTTGTACTAGCCGTTGTGGATTTGAACGTTGGTTAAAGTTTGAATTGTGGTTACTTGTAGCCGTTGGGCATTCTGATTTTGGGATTTATTCGTATTAAGTTATTATTTAATTGTAGTGAAAAGTTGGGGTGTTACAAGTTCTATTTGGACTCATGCTCTTTCAATCTTCCCTCTATTTGATATTTTTGGTCAAAATAATACTCACTCCGTCCCTCTTTTAACTTACAATTTTTTGGTTGGGCACATTATTGAAGGAAAAATTGAAAAAGTTGATGTGTTATGAGTGTAGATAGTTGAGTGAGAGGGAAAAAGTGGGGTAGATAATAGTAAGTGGATAGTTGTTGTGAGTATAACAAGTGGGTTCCATTATTTTAGAAGTATTTAAAACATTTCATTTTAGGGACTTTGTAGATTAAAGTGGGACAACCAAAATGGCAAATTTTGTAGATTAAAGAGGGACGGAGGGAGTATATCCAGTGAAATCAAATCAAATCAAATATTAGAAATATGAGTAAGTCTCTTGTAAAACGCGTTTTACACTAGGCTTAGTGTAAAACGTGTTTTATTAATAACGGCAAGTAGGGTTTAAGAGACGCGGTGGCATAAGTGTAAATATTTGAAACTCATGAAATCTCAGGAGGCATATTTTAAAACTGCAGGAGGCATATTATGAAACTGAAGGAGGCATATTTTTGAACTCCACATCAGGCACTTTGTAAAACTATAACAGGCATTTTTTTCAAAGAGGCACTTCTAAATTTTAAAGCAAGCATGTTTTAAAACTGGAGGAGACATATTTTCATACTGCAGGAGGCACATTTTTAAACTAGAGCAGGCATTTGTTTTCTTTTAAAAAGACAATGTTAAAAGTTCAAAAAAATCTCAGGAGGCATCTTTTGAAACTGGAGGAGGCATGTTTTGAAACTGCAGGAGGCACATTTTTTAACTAGAGCAGGCACTTATTTTTTCTCAAAAAAGGCACTGTTAAAAGTTCAAAAAAAGTGTCTCCTCTAGAGTTAAAACATGCCTGCTCTAAAAAAGTGTCTCCTCTAGAGTTAAAATATGTCTGCTGTGAAGTATTGAAAAATGTCTCCTCTTGTTTTAAAATGTGCCTGCTGAGATTTCCATGAGTTCCACTTATTTACAAAATTGCCACCGCGTCTTTTAATCCCTCTTAAGCCGTTATTTGAAAAACACGTTTTACACATAGTTAGTGTAAAACACGTTTTTACAAGATTTTGTGTAGAAATAAAGGATGAATCAGAATTCTATATTTGAGTAGGATATTTGTTAATGACTCCTAAAATGGTGATGTCTCCATTTGAATTTGTTTTAGGTACACTTGACTAAACTCTCCTTGAGTTAAGTCTAACTCCCCATTGCTCCTTCATTTGATTGAACTCCCCCTAAAACCCTTAATTGATAATAATAACTTATGATAACTTATCGCCCTCTTTCTTAGTAGCAGGTAAGTCTCCCCCTTTTTTGACCCAAAAGTGATACGGGAACTAAGTGGTCGATATTTGACATTCTCAACAAAGTCAATCCACTTTTATAGATTGTATCTTCCAATTCGTTCATCCAATCATTACAATAAATGTACCATTGGAAAACTCTATGAGTATAGATTCCAACGGACTTTTTGGTTCGTCGATCAAATTTTTCTAGAATTAGTTATGCATTTTCTAGTAAGTTTTGTGCACAGAGACTGTTTCATCTGAATTTGGTGAAGTCTATTGGGTTTTCATCTCTTTTGGTATTTCAATGTTATCTTATCAATAATAATTAATTGTTAAGTTTATCATTTAAGTATTTTTTAATATTGCTAAGCTTGGAGGGATGTTCCAAGTAATCTATAAATACCCTACAAATTGTTATTGTAAGAGAGAGTTGATTATTGAGTTTAATAACTTATAAGTTGTGCTTTGTGCCTTCTTGCTTGTTGTTATTCGTTGGTGGATTCCATTGAATTGTGAACAACATCTTTCACTTTGTATAATTTTGGTGGATTTCGTCGAGTGGTGAGTGTTTATCCCTGTATCTTCAAAGTGGATTCTTTGGAGTGGTGAGCATTTTATCCGTCATTAACCTAAGGTTAACATTATGTTTTAGACACATAATTACTTGATCAAGATTGAGAATCAATGATCAAGAACACCTATAATTCATATAGCATTTGAAGATTAGAAAATCACTTTCTAATGATTGGATCTAGCAGTCCCGTTTAAGAATCGTTCTTAAAAATTCGTTCGCGTGTAGAGACTTGTAGAGGTTGTTAATCTTAGCATCTTCAAGTTTGTGTTCCTGAGATCGTGAACAAGAAGATCAAATATTAAAGCTTGAAGATTCAAGATCGGAAGTTTTAAAGTACAAGGTTAGTGTTCTAAATTCAAACTCCCACCTCTAGATACCCCGGGAAAACCACGGCTTGGCTAGAGCGGTGAATTATCCTAGGATGTCTATTTGGTTTTAAAGATTAGAGTCGCCACCTATGTTTTAGAGGAACATAAGAAAAACCTAATAATTAGCCTAAGTTTTGTTACGAAAACCAGAGATTCGGGAGAGACGGGTTCGGGGGTTAGGTTTACGGAGTGAGAAGTACTTAAACACTCACTCCGCGCCCGGCTAAAGCCGATCTTGCTACTTTTGGTGTTCTAAGTATGAAAAGTCCTTCTTTTATTAATCATGCCAACAATTACATTGAATAGAAAAAAGGGGAATTACAAAAAGGGGAATATACAAAGTAACTTTATGCTAACTATTACTTTAAGAAACAAAAGGGAAATTAAAGTAGAGTTTAAAATGTTGGAAGATAACCTTGACCAAACTTCAATAGTGAAGTGGCCTTTTTGGTCATGTTCTCTTTTATGGGGATTGCATACACTTTAGAAAAGATGAAGAAAAGAAGTAAAAGAAATTGTTCTAGAGAATTAAAGTGAGTGAATAAAACAAGAACAATGATTTAGAAGAAGAAGATGGACATCATATATATGCTTGAAGGAGGAAGGACCAAATTGCCTATAGTAAGGACCTTAAAGATGAACTTTGTGTTTTTAGAGAGTTTTTGTAGAGAGAATCCTTCCTCTAGAGAGAAAATCCTATTTTTTTTCTTGTGTTATGAGAGTCCCCCTTTCTAAGGTGGAATGGAGAGGTATTTATAGGTGTTAGGGATGTGTTTGAGCTCACAAAGATGGTCTTTCCCCGGATCAAGCCAAGGCATAATGGTTTTTTTTGGGGGGAGGGGGAATATAGAAATATGCCCCTGTACTTAGCTTAAGGATGCAGATATGCATTTGTACAAATTAATTGCCATATTAGCCCCCATACTTATGAAAAAGGTGTGGAGATTAAGCCTCCGTCATCTTTTCATCCAAATTCTAACGGAATTGGCAAAATTTGCTGATGTGAAGATAAAATGGGGTAAAATCGTAAAACATTAAAGTTAAGACCCTAAAAATTATTTCTCATTAATTATAAAGCGTCTTAAAATTAAAATTATAATTTACAAAAACACCCCTTCTTCCTCCCCAATTTACAGTCGCCCACCCTCTTTTTCCTCCGCCCCATCCAATATACTACCCCACACACCCAGTCAAATTTAAAATCCTCAATTTCAAAATTAAAAATCCCCAATTACATAATCTACATATCCCATTTAAGTAATTAAATCAATAAAAATTAATTAAAATCTATATTTTTCTTTGTACAAGAATAATCTCCCATTCGTTATATGATTCATTAAACTCCAAATATTTGATTTGTTTCTTGGACTTCAGAATAATCGGCCACCAATTCCTCCACCAATTCCTGGAGTGGAGGGACAATTAGGATGGATCTGTATAACAATTAAGTGGTGGCCATGGAAATTGGAAAGATCTCCAGATCTAGAAGAAGTGGAGCGCCGATGGTGGGGGTGAAGGTGTGGATAGCAAGTGGAGGGTAATGGCAAAAATTGTGTTCGCCGGATCTTCGACGGAGAAGGAGAAGAGGTGGTGTGGGCAATAAGTGGCGAAGATGGGATTGGGGGATGACGGGGGTAGTCTTGATGAGAGAGGGAGTGCCTTGTAAGGAGCGGTGCTGATGGTGGGTTGTAATTGGAACGAGTGGACGGTGGTGGTGGGTGAGAAGTAGGGGAAGAAGGATACTCGTAAATAGGTTTTCTAAATAGGGGTTAGATTTTTTTTTTTCCAGCAAAGAATGAAGAAAATTAGGTCAAGTTATTGACCCACCCTCCATGGCTTAGGATTACAAGGATTTGATAAAAAAAAGGAGCAAAAATGGAGTTTTCCCTCACTCTCCCTCCTTCTTCCTTGGCTGCAACAAAAAATAAGGGGGTTTAAAATAAGGGTGGGCGACTGTAAATTGGGGAGGAAGAAGGGGTGTTTTTGTTAATTTTAATTTTAATTTTAAGACCCTTTATAATTAATGAGAAATAATTTTTAGGGTCTTAAGTTTAATGTTTTACGATTTTACCCCATTTTATCTTCACATCAACAAATTTTGCCAATTTCGTTAGAATTTGGATGAAAAGATGATGGAGGCTTAATCTCCACACCTTTTTCATAAGTATGGGGGCTAATATGGCAATTAATTTGTACAAGGGAATATCTGCATCCTTAAGCTAAGTACATGGGCATATTTCTATATTTTACAAATTAGAAAATGAGGGAAATTTGGCAAAATCTTATATTCTGGAAGCGGGAGGCGCGCACGTCCCACCCCCTATGGGAAGCACACGCCTCCCACAACGGAGGGCAAAGGAGCGCACGTCCCACCTTCAGAAAATCCATATTTTAGCCCAAAGTTAACCTCGTTATACAGTTAAGCCCCGAAACTAACGAAATCAGTCAAAAACTTAACGAACACCACAGAAGTCAACAAAAACAAATGAAACTAAGACTCAAGGTTGACTTTGTTACTTAGTCAAGTCCAAGACTAACAGAGTATGTCAAGAACTTAATGGAAAGTAACAGAAGTTAACGAAAAGTAACGAAACTTAACAGAAAAAAGGAAGACAGAGAATGTGTATGCAATCGGGACATGAGAGGTCCAATGTGGGGTGTCTACAGAGCCCCTCAGCGGCGTGGATTGCGAAGAAAAACGCGCCGACGAAAGAAAGACATCCGCCGAGGACATCACAAAGAAAGAAAAGGAAGCAAATACTCGATAAAAGCAGGAATTGCAAGGATAGAGATGCGCCCCCTGTGTGAGCGAATGTTGTTTGATGGAAGAGGTTGTGATTTCAGTGGTTTACCATGGACCAAATTGCTATTTGGAGCCGCATTTGCTTTTTGTTGTTCGGAGCCGCATTTGATGTTTGCTATTCGAAGCCGCATTTGCTGTTTTGCTGTTCGGAGCCGAATTTGCTTTTTGCTGTTCGGAGCTGCATTTGTTGTTTGCTGTTCGGAGCCGTATTTGTTTTTTGCTGTTGGGAGCCGCATTTGCTGTTTGTTGTTCGTAGCCGCATTTGCTTTTTGCTGTTCGGAGCCGCATTTGCTTTTTGCTGTTCGGAGCCGCATTTGCTGTATGTTGTTCGGAGCCGTATTTGCTGTATGTTGTTCGGAGCTGCATTTTCTTGTATGCTGTTCGGAGCCGCATTTGCTGTATGCTGTTCGGATCCGTATTTGTTGTATGCTGTTCGGAGCCGCATTTGCTTGTATGCTGTGCGGAGCCGCATTTTTTGTATGCTGTTCGGAGCCGCATTTTCTGTTTGAAGGCATTTGGATGCCGGGGGATTCACTCTTGTACCTGTTATGTGTGTGCTTTGCAAATATACGTGCTTGTGCGATAAAATGTATGAGATGTGAAAAGGAAATTGCGAGAGAAATTGTGCTTGTGGTGTGTTGTGGTTTGGAAAGCAGATTTTGCAAGAATGGAGAAATTGCTTTTGTTTGCGATTTGCAGGAAGATTTAATGAATGATGTTCATACATTCACTTACCATGGCCGCTTGATTCGGGATGGATTTATGATATTGTGGCTTTGATGAAGAATGTCCATTCTTTGGATGTTGATGAGTTGCTTTTGCTTTTTATGGAGGACAATCATTCTTGATGATTTGGTCGTTCCAAAGGCTTCCTACGTATCCCTTGAAAGGAATCAGACTAGCGTAGTTCATGGACGGTGGAGACTGAAGGAGAGGAAGCAAAGCAAAATGAAATAAAGCACATACTTCTATTCAAAAGAGATATTTTTTTTTTTTATAGTTCGTGGGTGAACCATTTTAACCATCGTGTATTTGTAAAGCCAACCCAAGATCAAGTCATGTTCGGTCGAACTCCGGATTGCCTTGCTGGATTTTGTAGTCATTGCTGTCTAGCCCCATGAGATTTGTCGATTGTGGAGCTCCAAAAGACTTTTTATGCCAAGATACCAAGGGGTTGTTGATCGTAAAGCCCCTAGAAAGCCTTTGATGCCAAACTTTGAGTGACTTGCATAGCCCCAAGATAAATCAGCTCTTGGCCCATTCAAATAAATCGCCTTTTGTTGTTGACGTGAGCAAGTCTCAAGAGAAGATTATTGATACCAAGCTTCGAGAGATTGCTAAGCCCCAAATATCATATACTTGTTGTTTGCGAGCTTCAAGATGGTGGAATGTGAACTCCTTTCGATGTAAAGCCCCAACAACTTATTGGAATCGGCTTGGCATTATATTGAGAGCTGATGCACCGTTTGGTAGAACTCTTGATAGTGATCTCCCTCTTACTCTTTCTTGGAGATGAATGGCCTTATTGTGGTCGGTACCCAAATGGCCGAAGGTCCAAGTCAAAAAGTGTAGCAAGGTCTTCGGAAAATGTCTTGGGAGAGATTGAGGTGTCGTCGAGGTTGCGGATGATAAGGTCTTAGCGTGATAAGGTCCCAAATGGGTATGTTTGCTCGAGTCTTCTTGGGTTGAACTAATAACGGATCTTCGGATGCAACTCGTGCGGATGCAGCTTGTGCTTTTGATCTTAGAGAAGGAGGTGCTAAATTGCAGAAACATTGAGATTGGTACCCGCTAGAACCCTGTTTTAGTGAGTTTAGCATATTGAATCTTTTTCCTTTTCTCTAAGACTTCCTCCATAATCTCGTCGTAAGTCACAACATAACAAGAATCATCGAATTAATTCATAACATCGGATCCCTCCTTTCAAACCAAAAGACCTTTGACGTGAAGTACTAAGAGACCCTTTAAGCTTGGACCACTCCCCACACTGCATTGCTCAAGTATAATGGCCCAAAAGATTGTCGAAGCCCCTTAAAAAGACTTTCGGTGCGAAATTGATAGAGGAAGCTTCAGATGTTGCACATGACTTTGCTAGGGCCATCGTTGGGAGAGGTGAAGTGAATTGCATTTTTGCTGATGGAGCCTTTCAAACTCGAGTCTAGCCCCTAGAGTGCCATCATCGATTATAAGTAGCGCAAGAAAGGCCTATCCTTGATTGTGGGAACAGGCACGAGCACACATGACAAGAAGGCTTTTCGACATTCCTTTTGAGAGACTTTGATGATAGTCTCACACATCTTTCTTGAGCATAGCCCCTAGGGCTCATTAACTGTCAAATGAAGCAAAAGAAGCTCTCGTTCTTGAGTCACATAGCCCATAGGGAGTCATCATTTGTAGAGCAAAGCAAGAGACCCCTCCTCATGCGAGGGAACAAACATAAGAGGACATGACAAGAGCTACTCCACTCTCGGGAAGCCTTTTGACATACTTTAGGGGCACATGCTTGAAGAAGCTCGAAAAACGAGTCACACGTTGTTGCCATTTGTGATCCAAACCAATTGGTGCATTGAAGACCATTCGTGCAACCTCTCACCCCTTTTTTGACTTTTTGATGACATATCAATCATGAGCTCATTCTCGGACGGGCCTTCTTTCACATGAGCCAAAAAATGCACATTGCAAGAACAATCTCTCTTATGCCAATAACCAAAACGACCGTTGATTGTGCCATATCTTGTCGAGCCTTTTGCAATTCCAAAGTTGACTCGGTGGGGAATTGACTTGCTGAGGAGATTCAACTTAGAACTTGTGTAGTTGTCTTCTTTAGAGGCCGGGGATCTCCATTTCTCTTTCCCTTCTCTCTCCACTCTCTCATTTTTTTATGACGCACCCTATTTTTTGCCTAGACCGCCATTTCGGGTTTTTAATATAGCGGGCATCTCTTTTGCGTCTTCATTTTGACTCGATTAATGAGGAAATGTGCATGGACTCTAGCGGAGGAGATAATACATGTGATTTTACGGTGGAGACCTTTTGTCACTAATGATGAGTGACATTGACTCGACTAGGGAAGTAGCCCCTAGTATTGACTTCATGTATTTATATATTTTTTGAATGACTCACGAAGGCAAGTAAGTCATTAAGAGAGAAGAGTAGGAAAGCCCCAATTTGATTGCGAGAAACTGGGAGTATCACTGAAAGATAAGAAGCCCCTAGACACGATAAGGAACGCAAAGCGACTCTAAGTCTAAGAAAGTTATTCAATCTTGAGGTGATTAATTCATTGGCAAATGAATCGTATAAATATGTCTTGATAAGTTCGAGAGGAATGCCAATCACCAACGCACTAGGGCTAAATATATATTCTTTCTTGCATGAGACTGGACCCGAAGGTTGCCTACGTTCCTCCAATGTAGAGGCTCACGTAACCGTAGTTCTTGTCGATGCTCCTTTCCTCGCGAGGAATTGTTTTTCCGTCGTGATGGTTGTCGATGTAGCTTTGTCCTTTGTTGGTGGAATGATGTTGATCTTGTACTTCTTTGATTGAGGGGGGATTTTTTTTTTAATCCCCTTGAAAACTTTGCTTGATACTTCTTCATGGTTGTTGCTCCACCTTGTTTTGCTCTTTGCCTTGACGCCTTGGCTTCGTCGTTGATGTTGTTTGTTGATGTTGTTGCCTTCATTGCGATGTTTAGCCCCTAGGCGTTCAAGTGATAGCCTTTGTTCCAAAACTTGCTTAGACATCTTTTCATCATTTTGCCAAGAATTAAATTGAACAACTTGGAATAGTGTATGGGGACAAGAACGACTTTTATTTTATGATAAGACTCGAATTTTTACATAAACAGACGAAAGAAAACATAATGCACACTTAAGAGGAATTTGACTTTTTTTTTTTAAAAAACTAGGTAGAGAAAGAGAAACGGAGATTGTTGTCGTCATATTTGTTGTTGTAGTTCTCCCCATTTCAAACCCAAGTCGTTCCTTGCTTCACAATTACCTCTTCCTTGATGAGTTCGCGCATCTTGCGACTCTCTAACGGTTACTCTTTACCCACGGTAAATTCACTATTGTCAATCGAATCTTGGATGATGCCTCGGAGAGAGAAGCACCCCTCGGTAGTATGGCCACTATGCTTGTGGTAGTTGCACCATTTACCATGTGCATGGTTCTTTTGTATCTTCTTGGGCTTGTACCCTTCCAAAATATTTATCTTTCCACTTGCTACCAAAGTTTCAAATGCTTCGGTTTGGGTCATTCTTAAGAGAGGAGTGAAAACTCGCTTGTCGGCGACACCTTTGGCTTTTGAGGGGAGAGACATTTGAGCATGCATTATCATCGATCTTTTCCTTGCCGTCGGTGAATTCTTTCAAACGGGCTTTGAGTTCGGAAACCTCTTCTTTGTGAATCCTTCTCTCGTAATCAAGATGGGCCTTAAGTTCGGAAACTTCTTCCTCTTGAATACTCTTGTTGATATCAAAACGGGCTTGCCACAAATTGTCTTTACGGCGGGCATCCTCGATAATTCTATCCATTTGTTCCCCCATTGATTTCATTATGTTGAGTAACCCTTCGTTGGACACGAAAACATTTCCGCCATTGTTGTTGTTGCCGTTCGAAGCCATTGGACCTATTGAAAGAACACGGTTGATCTTAGGATGGCCCACAAACACCTTTTGGGTAAAATTATTCAACTCACAAACAAGAAAAGGACTCAACCACATAAGGAAAATGAATCTTTTTTTATTATTTAAGTCGGAAGGAAGTAGTCCTTTTTGGGGTTTCTAAGAAAAATAGTGGAATCGTCACACTAGTGTATAGTCCTTCTCGTGGTCCCCTATACTCATCGGATTCCACCTCGCTTGTGAGACCTAAATGTGACGGGATTAAACTAAATTAATGTCACAAAGCATACATGTGAGGTCAAACACATATGACAAAATATTTTATTTTTATTTGTTTTTAGAGAAGAAAAGAAAAGAAAATAAGCACATAATTATAACTTCCGAATCAACCGTGTGACCGATAAAATAAATAGAGAATAAAAGATGTTTTGTAAAGGCCACGGTGCCCACACACTGTCAACCATTATGTTCTGTGCACTATTCTGTTCCTGGGAAATTACCCAGAAGCGCGCGCATTTGGAAATAAAAGTGAGAGGGGCGCGCTTTAGGTGATGAAGGGCAGAGGCGCCTGGATCTGGGAAAACCTGCAAAGCGCCCGGATCTGGGTAAAACCTGCAAATCATTGGGTTCAGGAGATTGCCCTGACCCTAAATAATAACCTTTTCCCCTGCAGACATTGTTAGCACAAATAACATAGAATTGAAGGACAAGATGCATTGCGGGCGCTTCTGGTGGTTAGGGTCGGAGGCGCGCGCCTTAGGCCTAGAAGTCCAGAGGCGCACGCTTCCCACACTTTTCACCAGAATGCCCAGAAAACAGAATTAAGAACACCAAAAATAAAAACGCAAGTTTAACCTTCTATGCAGTCCCCAGCGGAGTCGCCACTGTAGATACCCCGGGAAAACCACGGCTTGGCTAGAGCTGTGAATTATCCTAGGTTGTCTATTTGGTTTTAAAGATTAGAGTCGCCACCTATGTTTTAGAGGAACATAAGAAAAACCTAATAATTAGCATAAGTTTTGTTACGAAAACCAGAGATTCGGGAGAGACGGTTTCGGGAGTTTGATAAGGGTATGATGATATGGAAGAATTCATTTTAAAAGTAGAGAGTTTGCGTACACAAAGACATTAGAACCTTATTTTGTATACACAATGGAAACACAAAGCTAGAAGATTTTTTTTAATAAAACTCATTCCAAACTATCTTTGTGATTCTCAGTACTAACTTTGTTGTCTAAAACATATCCGAATACCAACTTAAATGATTTTTTAGTGTAGATACCCCGCCTTGGACCGCTTACCCCGATTGCACATTTGATCTTGTTTTTCTCCCTATTTTAAGTGTTTCTCGTTAGTTTCTGTTACTTTCGTTAAGTTCCTGGCTGACTTTGTCAAGTCTAGGGACTAAACTGAATAACATGCTGACTTTCTAGTCCATTATGTCAAAAAAGGTCATTTCAAAGTCGTGCGTCTCCGCCTTTAGGGGTCAGAAGCGCACGCATCCCGCCACCAAGGCAGGAAGCGAGCGCATCTGGGCGTCAGTTACAAATTTTCTCCAAGAATCCCTCCCTTGCTCATTTTACATGATTTTGCCCGGGAAACTGATCTTTGTGACTTCGTTTTGGCACCAAAAACATCTCTTTTACAACTATAAAAACCCCCTCTTCTCCAACCTTTCAAAGGACCTTCTTTTCAACATAAGAAAACTCTACAAAAAAAAGAGAACTTTTACTTTAAGGCATTTTTGAGTATTTTCCCCAAAAGAAGAACTTGAAGCTCCTTGAAGACTAGGTTATACTACTCTTTTCTCCCCTCTCTCTACTTCATCTCATTTATCCTTCTTGTATTTTATCAAACGTGCACTCACCCAAACCATTTTGGGACATGACACCAAAGATCACTTCATTCCATTGAAGTTGGTCAAAGAGTTATCTCTCCACATTCAAAACACCCCTTTTTAACCCCCTTTATCATTATCAAAGAATAGGAAGAACATTTTATTTATGTAGACTACGAACAAGCAAGACCAACATTAGTTGGGCGAGATGGGTGTTTAAATACTTCCCATCTCGTAACCTAACCCCCGAACCTCATAACAAGAATCTCTGTTTTCGTTCCAAAACATAGGCTAAATATTAGGTTTTTCTTATGTTTCTCTAAAACATAGGTGGCGACTCTAACAACTAAAACACAAATAGACATCCTAGGATAATCCACCGCTCTAGCCAAGCGAGTGGGCTCCTCCCGGGGTATCTACAGTGGCGACTCCGCTGGGGACATTTGAGGGTTAAGCTTGCGTTTTGTTCGAAGTCTACATTTTTCTGGGCATTCTGGTTCCTGATGGTGGGAAGCGTGCGCCTCTGGCCTTCTTGGCCTAAGGTGCGCACGTCTCACATCATAGACCACAATCGCCCGCCTCCCATATGTTCTTCCTATTCTTCTTTTTCTACACTAATCATCTTTGTAGGGGTTCCATTAGACATTTAGGACCAGGGCAATCTCCTGAGTCCAAAGTCTCTGATAGTCTGACAGGTTTACCCAGAAGTGGGCGCCTCCCAGAGACTTTGCGCAATGCGCGCGCATCCCATAACACATACCAGAGGTGCGCGCTTCTGGGCGGTTTTCTAGAACAGGAACAGTTTCCAGAACAGAGCAGAATGATGGGGTGTGGGCACAGTTGCCTGCATCAAGACTGATTCGGACCATTTAACTATTTTATTTTGTGTTTTTTATCGGTCATACGAGTGATTCAAGAGTTGTAAATTACGTGCTTATTTTTCTTTTGTTTTTTTTTTAAAGAAAATAATAATATATATTTTGTCACTTGGCTTGACCTCACACTACATGCACATATTCCTATGAATTGCTCACTATCGAGTCATATAAGTTCAATACCCCAAACCCGTCGAGGCCCGTCCTAGAGAGTTTCAAGCTCCACCCGACCTTGACTCTCTCGAAGCGGTAAACCTCAGCCCGTGGAGTAGTTCATGACTACATGCCGGGGGTGACCTTTAAGCCTCTCTTTAGCCGAGCACAAGCCAACACAATTCTAGTTAGGGTCTAACACTCCTTGACCAAGTCGGTTTTCATGTGCCAAGATTTCCCTAAACTAATGTCTTCAAATCATACATGCCGTTTCCAAGAGAAACAAGTGGTTATCATGGACGAAATAAAACTCCGTCCCCAAGTGGCTATTATGGAAGAAAATAAAAATATGTCCCCGCATGTATGCTTTACTACATTAATTTAGTTTAATCCCGACACATGTAGGTATCACAAACGTGGTGGAATCCGATGAGTATATGGGACCGCGAGAAGGTCTATATACTAGTGTGACGATTCCATTATTTTTCTTAGAAACTCAAAAGGGATTCCGTCCCTTTGACTTATAAAAAAAAGTCTTTTCTTTATGTGGTTTGAGTTGTGTACCCACTGTGTGTTCTAAGCCTCTTCATGGACCGAAAGTGTTACTCAAGACTGACAAGGGCCTCTTCTTCAATATAAGTCCAATTTGTACTTACCGCATCTACCGAGATTCAGCAAACTGGCTAGTTCGTGAATTGATCACTCCAACAGCTCCGACAGCGACAATGACCGGCAGCTCCAACACAACAACATCATGTCTCTTGAGAACTCTCGGCTATGGTCCAGATTCTCCAAGAGAAAGTCTCCACTCTCAATAAGGAGGCCCAAAGCAAAGATGACCTTTGACAATCCCATCTTGACAATCAAAGGGAGGCTCATGAAGCCGAGATGGACCAAATGAAAGCTAAACTCACCAAGCTTTCCAATGGTAAAGGCAAGGATGACAATGAAGAGTCCGAGTGGACCAAGGGTTTATTTGAAAGCCCTTATGTTAGTGCCCATACCAAGAAAGTGGGGGAACCAAGCACCGAGAACAAGGATCACAAGATGGTTGATCCAATCATGGCTTACATAGACCAACGCTTCAACGGTCTCAACATGGGGAAAGGCTCCGAGACAAGCCTTTATCAGTCATCCATTCTCATGAGCACAATGGCTGCTTTCCCCGACAAGTTTAAGATGCCCTACATCAGCAAGTTCAAGGGAAACTCTTGCCCAATGGCACACATCGAGACCTACATATGGGCTATGGTTCCAAAGAAGGTCTCTCCAAAAGTGATGGCACAATGCTTCCCTCTTACTCTCGAGGGGCCGCAAAGGATTGGTATGCAACTCTCCCGCTCACAATCCGTCTCGATTGGGACGCCGCCATGCTTGCCTTCAAAAGTCAATACCAGGGCACACCACTCATCGCCCGACAAAGAAAGAGCTCGAGAACACCACTCAAAGGGACAATGAGTCCTTTATTGACTTCACAAGAAGGTGGAATGACAAGCTCGCTGAAATTGTCGAGAGGCCTAATACCAAGGAGCAAATGGACATTTTCCTCAAGTGTCTCAAGATTGATCTCCGCACCCACCTAAGTGGGGCTTGCTACTCTGATTTTTCTCAAATGTATGAGGCAGGGGTCCGAATGGATGACTTGCTCAAAGAGATCAAGAAAACTACTCCTAGCTTCCTATACAAGGCCGCCTCTAACTCCACAAAAGAGGCTTCAGTCAATGCCGTCACTACCGACAAGGGGAATTACAAAAGGGTTCCTCCACCACAAGGCAAGAAATTCCAGAATGACCGCATCTACACTCCTCTTCAAGGCATGACTATCACCGAGGCCTTTGAAGCCCTCAAGGCCAAAGGGCAAGTTACTCCTCTCCAAGGGTACAAGCCCAATGCGATCCGCGCCAACCATGCCCATCACAAATGGTGTGACTACCATCAACATAGTGGCCATCTTAACGAGGAATGCTTTATCCTCCGTAACGTTATCCAAGACCTCATCGACAAAAAGGAATTCATAGTTCCCAATGAGGGTGATGTCCATGTAATAGAGTTAGGAGAGTTTGGGGAGACCACTCATTCAATTCCAATTGTGAATGAGGGCTCCAATGTTATGAATGAAATTGATAATTCTTGCTACGTTGTGACTTATGATGAGGTAATGAGGGAAGTCTTAGAGAATAGGAAAAAGAGGCAAAACGGGAACGTCAACATGCTAACTCGATCCGGACGAGTCATAGCAAACAATCCCATCGCTTCTGCGACTAGCACCTCTTCTCCGAGATCGCAAACTCGCGACACTCCCGAAAACCCTTTATTGGTACAACTCAAGAAGACTCAAGCAAACATATCTATTTGGGACCTCATTGCATCTTCAAAGAAGCATCGAGACCTTGTCATCAGCAATCTCGATGACACATCAGTCTCTCCTGATACAAGTCCCGAAGACCTTACTGCTACGATAGGCCACATACATTTTGGCAATGTCATCACTTTTGCCGATATAGACCTTCCACCATTTGGGTTCGATCACAATGAGGCCATCTATCTCAAAGTAAGGCAAGGGGGAGACCTATTTCAAGAGTCTTAGTCGACGGTGGTTCCGCACTCAACTTAATGCCTGGCCGAAGCATGGGCATACTGAGGCTTAAGAGTTCAGATCTAAAGCCTTATACTCAAGTAATCCGAGGTTACGACAGCACTGCCCGCACAGTCATGGTATGGTAGAAATAGACATTGAATTGGGAGCATGGTTATGTCCGTCCCGTTTCAAGTGCTCGATGTACCCTCTTCATTCAATTTGATCTTGGGCCGACATAGATACATAGTTCCAACGCCGTCCCTTCAACTCTCCACAAATGTGTCAAGTTCCGGAATGGGGACAAAATAGTGACCGTCATGGCAGAAAATGTCACTATCCACAGAAATGGGGAACTTGTCCACCAAATTCAGCATGGATTAGAAAACTCCACACTCTCCGGTGTCTTAATCAACGCCATCGACAAAGAAGGGGGAAACGGACCATGGACCCTCGGCAATCACAAAGTCCTCCGCATGATGAGGAATATGAACTACTTTCCTGGTCTAGGCCTAGGGAAATACCAACAAGGGAGAATGCAACCCATGGAAGTCCCATTTGTCAAGAACAAGTTCGGATTGGGGTACGAACCTTCCGAGGACGACTTGAAATATGAGCAAGCCGTGGAGAATGAAAAGGCCTGAGCTCGCAGAGAAGGCCGTTACTACGAGATCCCCAATTTGAGGCCTTATCGCAAGACTTTAAATGGCTACTTTGTCAGCCAGGGGGAAGATGTCCCGTACATAATCTTTCCCGAGCCATGGGTTAACAGCAAGGGCATCAGAAAGCCCGGTTCTGAAGTCTTTGCCGACTGTGAAATACAGAAGCGTGAAGAGGAACCAACCCAATGTCACCTCGAGAATGGTGGGGAAGAAAGTTACCATGGAGTCAGAGACAGAGATTACCGTGGGGGAGGAGTTAACTGATCTAGCCTCCATGTTCGAGGAACTTGCCATCATGGATGAGTGCCAAATCAATGCCATCTCCGACGACACCGACACGAGGAGAGAGTCTATCAGCGAGATCAAGCCAAGCTCCGAGCCGATCAGCAACTGGTATTCAACAAAGGGACCCGTGGTATCCGAGGATTTCTTGATCGAGAAAATGGGATGCATTCCGCGCAAGGCGACAAAGGAAGACTTGTTGACATTCATTTTCGAGTCCGAGAGTGTTTCCGATACCCTCACCCAAGAGGATATGGAGGCAATAGCCGAGAGTGTGTTCCCTTTCTTTGTTAATGAAAATTTGATCTTTCTGAGTACCCCGGGATTGCAAACATCATAAATGATGAATTAACTAATAATGAATTTAATGAACTAGTTAATAACGATTCAAATAATGATGAAATAGACCACGAAATGAAACATACTTAAATGAACTTGCTCAACAGGTCCGTAGTCATGGTGAAAATGGTCCAGGGGCTGATGAAGAATTGCATGTTGTTAATCTGGGTACCGATGAGGAGCCGAAAGAAACAAGATCGGAAACTTCTTCAAGGGGGAAGAGAAAGACAGATTGACTGCACTGCTCAGAGATTTCGTGGATGTTTTCGCATGGTCATACAAAGACATGCCAGGTTTATATAGAAAGGTCGCGAGCACAGGATTCCGATCAGAGACGACGCTAAACCAGTCAAGCAGAAACTCAGAAAGATCAAGCCAGAATGGTCTCTACAAGTCAAAGAAGAGATAGAGAAGCTTCTCAGTGTGGGCTTCATCAAAGTCATTGAGTATCCGACTTGCTCGCAAATGTTGTGACAGTAAGAAAGGCTAACGGCAAGGTCCATGTTTGTGTGGATTTCCGGGATTTGAACAAAGCTTCTCCAAAGGATGACTTTCCACTACCCAACATCGACATGCTAGTCGACTCCACTGCCTCCTACGAGGTCCGCTCGTTTGTGGATGGTTTTTCGGGTATAATCAGATTCTCATGTCCGAAGAGGATCAACACAAAACTGCTTTCACAACACCATGGGGCACCTTTTGCTACACAGTCATGCCATTTGGGTTGAGGAACGCTGGGGCTACTTATCAAAGGGCTGTGACAGACTTGTTCCATGACATGATTCAGAAGGAAATCGAGGTCTATGTGGACGACATGATCATCCATTAAAGGGACCGACGGTCAACACTTGATCGACCTCCGCAAGTTCTTCGAAAGGCTTCAACAACACAAGATGAGGCTAATCCCGCAAAGTGCACTTTCGGGTTATCCGAGGCAAAGTTCTTGGCTACATGGTCACCGAGAGGGGAATTGAAGCAGATCCCTCGAAAATCAAGGCAATCATTGACATGCCTCCTCTGAAGACACAGAAAGAAATCAAAGGTTTCATGGGCAGACTTCAGTACATCAGTCGGTTCGTGCACCAGCTTACTTCCATGTGTGAGCCAATCTTCAAGTTACTCAAGAAGAATGTGGCTCTAGAATGGACCGACGCTTGCCAAGAAGCCTTCGACCAAGTGAAGCATTACTTGACATGCCCGCCGGTTCTGGTTCCACCCACAAAAAGAAAGCCTCTCTTTCTCTACCTCACAGTGAATGATGAAGCCCTAGGGGCTATGCTAGCACAAGAGCAACGAGACTCCACAAAGGAGAATGCCATTTACTTTGTCAGTCGCCGATTCAGGGAGGCGAAAAGAACTACTCCGTCTTGGAGAAGTCATGTGCAGCACTGGTTTGGGTCACTCAAAAGCTCAAACATTACATGGAAGCCTTTCCAATCAAGCTAGTAGCAAAAGTGGACCCGCTCCGCTACATCTTCGAGAAGCCTTTCATGTCAGCAAGGATAGCCAAGTGGTACTTCATGCTCGCCGACTATGATATCACTTACGTCACACTCAAATCCATCAGGGGGAAAGTGTTCAGTGATCAGCTTGCTGAATTTCGTGTGACGAAGTGATGGGGGAAGACTTACAATTTCCCGATGAGGACTTGATTTGCACTACAACCGAGGAAATAAGTGGCAACTTTTTTTCGATAGCGCAGCCAATAAGCACGGTTATGGGATATGAATGTTGCTTGTCGATCCAAATGACATATACACTCCAATTGCAATCCATCTTGAATTCGAAGCTACCAACAACATTGCTGAATATGAGGCATGTATAGCGGGGCTAGAAGCAGCCCTAGAAAGAAATGTCACAGATCTAGAAGTATTCGGTGATTCTCACTCCTCATCAATCAGACATCAGGCAAATGGAGAAACCAAGACCCGACACTCCAACAGTATGGTCAACACCTCGAGGAGTTAGCTGAACAGTTTCAAGATATCACGTTCAATTATTGCCAAGGGACAAGAACCGTTTCGCCGATGCACTGGCTACCATAGCCTCACTGGTTGAGATGCCCGAAGGAAAAATGGTGAAACCCTTCAAAATTTCAAGAAGGACTAGTCCGGCACATTGCATGAATATCGAGATCAATGAAGTCCAAGATAACCCCCGTGGTACACAGACATCATGAACTTCCTCGACAACGGCACTTTCCCTGAGAACAGCAATGGAAGTCTCGAGTGGCATTACAAAAGCTAGCTGCGAGATATGTGTTGATTGGAAACCGAGTCTACAAGAGACATCACGAAGGGATCAATCTTTTGTGTGCAAATGAGACCGAAGCTCAAGAAATAATGCATGAAGTCCACGAAGGCGAGTGTGGACCCCATATGAATGGGATCATGTTAGCCAAGAAGATACTCGTATTGGCTACTATTGGACCACTATGGAAAGAGACTGCATTGGAAAAGTCAAGAAGTGCGCCAAGTGCCAATTCCATGCCAATTTGCAACATGCTTCACCTTCACAACTGTACAACATGACCACACCGTGGCCTTTTTGTTGGGGCATAGATATCATCGGCAAAGTCCATCCTACGGGAAGCAACGGACAGTCATTCATTCTAGTGGCCGTAGATTATTTCACAAAGTGGGTCGAAGCACAAGCTTACCGAGTTCTCAACGCCAAGAAAGTGGTCGAATTCGTGAAGAACAACATCATGTGCCGATACGGTATTCTCATGAGATCATCTCTGATAATGTTTCACACTTTGAGAAGGAAATGGATGCACTTTTGGTTGACTACAAAATTACCAAACACAAGTCATCCCCGTACCGCCCCCAAGCCAATGGAGCGGTCGAAGCAGCAAACAAGACAATTGAGATCATCATACGGAAAATGGCCTCAACGGGAAGGGATTGGCCCGAAAAGTTACCACTAGCTTTGTGGGGCTACCGCACATCAATCCGGTCAGCAACGGGAGAGACCCCGTACACATTGGTTTATGGTTCTGAAGCCGTACTTCCAGTCGAACTTGAAGTTCCCTCTTTACGGGTCTTGCTCGAAAATCAAGTCAACGAGGTTGATTGGATGCAAAGTCGGTATGAAAAACTAGCCTTACTCGACGAAAAGAGGCTAAGAGCATTTGAGCGCACAAGAGCTTATCAACAGAGAATAGCAAGGGCTTTCAACAAAAAGGTGAAGCCCCGAAACATCAAGGTGTGAGATTTGGTCCTAAGACAGCATCCTCCCAATGCCATGAACCCCCTTGGGAAGTGGGGACCCCGGTGGATCGGTCTTTATGTGGTCAAGAAGATACTAAGCGGCGGTGCAGTCCGACTCGTAGACTTGGATGGTGATCAATTGCCAAAGGAGGTCAACCTCGACAAGCTCAAGAAGTTCTACGCTTAACAAATGAAGACCATAATATAAAAAAAAAAAAACGCTCGCTAGGTTGAAAACCCGCAAGGGCAGCCTAGGCAAAAATTAGAGCAAGTGCAAAAAAAGAAGCCCGCTAGATTGAAAACCCGAAAGGGCGGTCTAGGCAAAAACAGGGTGCAAAAAAAAAATGGTCTTCATTTGTTTGAACTACGGAGACCTGAGCTTCCATACTGGAAGAACGTAGGCAACCTTCGGGTGCGGTCTAAAACAATCATTTTTACCCAAGTCATTCATAAACAAGATGCAATTTTATTCAATTCTTAAATCATTCTTGCCATTACAACGGATAATGTTGAGCATAAAAGACAATAAAACATTAAAATCCTAAGCAAGTGGTCTATTTAATTGCAATCTTGGGGTACTAGGAAAAATCTAATTTCTTCTTAGCTTTCGAAGAGCCACCCGAACGGCTCCCAATCCTACTCTTCTTGGAGGCCTAGGAACACTGAGATGAACCACGACCTTCTGTGCAGCAAGACGCCTCCGAGCATAAAAGTCATCCAAAGGAGTACCAAAAGGGTCAGCCGGGATATTGTTCGAATCAGTAGCAGCCTCCTTGTACCTCAAAGCACTGCTAGGCTCAAAATCCTTTCCTAGCAGCTCAACCTGAAGAGTGTCTACCCAAGTGATGCCGCGGTAAAGGGTACCAAACAGATAATCCAAGTAACTCTCGGGAAGGAAAATACTACCCCGATAAGTGGGGACGGAAGCCCACCGATGACGGTCACCTCCCCAAGCCGACTGGAGCTCCCTTGAAAAGTCCGGACCCATATATGAGACTGGACGAAGTATCCCGCTCCTCGGGAAAGGAACTATCTACTGACGACCGAACTGCCTTAGAACTCACTCAGGCTGATAAAATGAGGAATCTCTGAGACCGGGAGGACCACATGCCCGAAACCCAAAGTCCATTCCACGAAAAGACGAAGCCCCCAAGAGGGAGGACACCACTCAATGTCAGCTGATGCTCGAGATGCAAAGAATTTCTTCCAACCATCCTCAGATAAATCTCGAATCAGCAGCTTTCTCCTATGAACAGAAAAGGGGAAAGATCACCATCCGGAGAATAAATTCTGAAATGCTCTCGAAGCCATACAGTCAAGAGCAAGGGGCTTCCCGTCCCATCTCACCCGTCCGATGCAACTCATCCAGACCATGCAAGGTCTCCCCCACTATGAGAGGGATTATGCTGAACTGTTGCTCCTTTGCCTGCAAGGTAATCTCAGCCAACTGCGCATCCGCAGTCCCGAGGGGTGTAACGAACAGAACCTCGCTGAAAAGGCAAACTGCCATGGCATTCCTCTTAAAGGACTGAACTGCCATGTCCTCCGAATGCAAACTGAAGAACATCGGCAACTCAGTTATGTCAACCACGGTGCCGTGCAATATCTTCCTCACATCTCCGACAGGGAGGTTCAACAAATCGGACCAAGAATCAATGACGCCACGATGGTATTTGGGGACGGCAATCTGACCCGTCAATGGCACGCCAAGAATGGCACCAAAGTCATCAACAGTCGGCACCATTTCATTCGCCGAAAAGTTAAAAGTGTGATTGTCACAATCCCAAAAGGCTGCAGCAGCCTTCAACAAATCTCAATCCGGCTTCAAGGTCCGTAGCGTGAAGAGAATTCGGAATCCAAAGTCTTTGACAAAAGCCTTCTTAGGATGAGTCTTGAAAGAATACACGAAGGTCGACAAGTCCTTCTCGTAGTCACCAACAACCTTGGCATCAAGAATGAAAGAATTGGAAGCCATGGAAAATGTGGATTACAAGCAAAATCAAGCAAGGAAAAGATGTTCAAGAATGGCAGGAAAGAGCTGTTTGAAGATTGGTCTCGAACAGAGGCTGATATTATAGCTGTTGGGAATCTTTTGGCCAGCAAATGTCAAGCCCCGGAATTCGCTCCCCAGAAGCTCGCGCCTCCCGACACCCATATGAGAAGCGCGCGCGTCCCGCAGTCACAAGCAAGGGTGCCCGCGTGCCATTTCAGAAATGCCTCAACCGGCGCTTGTCAAAAGAAGAAATCACAAAGGAACAAAGTCCAAACATTCCTAGAGTCAACTGGACCAAGACAAAAGCTCCGCTCTTGAATACACAGTTGGGCATACATTAATTTGGTCCACCCTAAGGCATGTCTAAATTAAAATAGATAGAAACTCCCACTAAACCTAGAGTAGGGTGTGTCTCTTTTCAATCAAGGTCAATCTCGACATTTCCTCTCTAAAGGGAAAACTTATTTTTCGGTCCGCAGTCAACTGTGCCCGCACCCCACAAAGTCACAAAGTCAACAGCAAGTGCGGCTCTGAATAGCATACAGCTCCAAGAAGCAATTTGGTCCATGGTGAACTGTTGAAATCACCACCTCTTTATCAACAAAGTCTACTCAACAAACTCACATTCATTTCCAGTCCTCTATACGGACTTTAAAGCGGCAGACGGGTTCTCGAATCCAGCCAGTCCCCTATACGGACTTTAAATCAGCAGACGGGATCTCGAATCCAGCCAGTCCCCTATACGGACTTTAAATCAGCAGACGGGTTCTCGATCCAGCCAGTCCCCTATACGGACTTTAAATCAGCAGACGGGTTCTCGAATCCAGCCAGTCCTCTATACGGACTTTAAATCGGCAGACGGGTTCTCGGATCCAGCCAGTCCTCTATACGGACTTTAAATCAGCAGACGGGTTCTCGGATCCAGCCAGTCCTCTATACGGACTATAAACCTTGGCCACGGTGGGCCGTTTTCATACTACCGTACCCCTCTATCAGCAAAAGTCGCTCACACAGGAAGCGCGTCTCTATCCCTCGTAATTTCAAAATTCTTGTTTTCATCGAGTCTTTACTTTTTCTTGGTGATGTCCTCGGCGGATGTTCTTTCTTTTGTTGACGCGTTTTGCTTTGCAATCCACGTCGCCGAGGGGCTCTGTAGACACCCCGCCTTGGACCGCTCACCCCGATTGCACATTTGATCTTGTTTTTCTCCCTATTTTAAGTGTTTCTCGTTAGTTTCTATTACTTCCGTTAAGTTCCTGGCTGACTCTGTTAAGTTCAAGGACTAAACTAAATAACAGTGCTGACTTTCAAGTCCATTTTGTCAAAAACGGCCATTTCAAAGTCGCGCGCCTCCGCCCTTAGGGGTCAGAAGCGCGCGCCCGCCACCAAGGCAGGAAGCGCGCGCATCTGGGCGTCAGCTACAGATTTTCTCCAAGAATCCCTCCCTTGCTCATTTTACATGATTTTGCCAGGGAAACTGATCTTTGTGACTTCGTTTTGGCACAAAAACATCTCTTTTACAACTATAAAACCCCTCTTCTCCAACCTTTCAAAGGACTTTCTTTTCAACATAAGAAAACTCTACAAAAAACAAGAGAACTTTTACTTTAAGGCATTTTAGAGTATTTTCCCCAAAAGAAAAACTTGAAGCTCCTTGAAGACTAGGTAATACTAATCTTTTCTCCCTCTCTCTCTACTTCATCTCATTTCTCCTTCTTTTATTTTATCAAACGTGCATTCCAAAACCATTTTGGGACATGACACCAAAGATCACTTCATTCCATTGAAGTTGGTCAAGGAGTTATCTCCCCACATTCAAAAACACCCATTTTTAACCCCTTTATCATTATCAAAGAATAGGAAGAACATTTTATTTATGTAGACTACGAACAAGCAAGACCAACATTAGTTGGGCGAGATGGGTGTTTAAGTACTTCCCATCTCGTAACCTAACCCCCGAACCTCATAACAAGAATCTCTGTTTTCGTTCCAAAACATAGGCTACATATTAGGTTTTTCTTATGTTCCTCTAAAACATAGGTGGCGACTCTAACAACTAAAACACAAATAGACATCCTAGGATAATCCACCGCTCTAGCCAAGCGAGTGGGATCCTCCCGGGGTATCTACACTTAGCAACAATGATATGTTTTTGTATTTTTGCATTATAATGGTTATATTAGTTTTTTGCTATGTAGAACAAACCAACAGCGACATGGTTCAAAAACAAAATTGGAGGAGGGGTAAAATTATTTTCACTAATTAAAATACTAAAATCAATTTGTTTTTAACACAAAAATGGGGCAAAATTAATTCATTGCACTGAGATTCACGATATTAAGTTTTTTTTTTTTTTTTTTTTTTTTTTTGAGGTTTTGACCAATAAGTCCTCAGCAGAATAAAAATAACCAATAAGGACTGACATTTTAAACCTCACACCAAAAATCCCTGAAATTTTTGCCATGACCAGATTGCCCCTCCTCCCTACGCGCGTATTCTTCCAGCGTATGCAATTGACGTTTTCTCTCTCTTTTTCTCCTACTATTCCTCTCTCTTCCTCCTACTTTTTCTCTCTCTTCTTTTTTTCTTTCCTTAAAATTTAAAATGTAATATCTCAAAATCTAGAAATTAAAAAATAATCCGAGACCACCGTTTTAATCGTCATCAAAACGAATCAAACCAGTACACTCAACACATAATTCAAATTTTAAAAATAAAAATCTCATTTTCACTAGTAAAAATTTGAGAAAATAATTTTTCATTTCTCAATTAATTTCACTATTTTAGAAAATAAAAATTCATTTTCACTTATAAAATTTGAGAATATTTTTTATTTCTCAATCGATTTCACAGTTGTGTCATTTTTTTTTCATTTTTCACTTGTAAAAACTGATAAATTCATATCTCAATTTTTCATAATTATTAGAATAACTGAGACATGTATTTCACATTTGTTCACACATAAATTTGAATATAACAACTGGGGTATTCATTTCATAGTTGTTCACACATGAATTTGAGTTTAATAACTGAGACATTCATTTCACCATTTTTTACACATGAGTTTGAGTTTAATAACGGAGACATTCATTTCACAGTTTGTTCACACATGAGTTGAGTTAATAACTGAGACATTCATTTCACAGTTGTTCACACATGAGTTTGAGTTTAATAACTGAGATATTCTTTTCACAGTTGTTCAAACATGAATTTAAATATAATAACTAGGATTTTCGTTTCTCAATTGTACATGAGTTTGAGTTTAATAACTAAGACATTCATTTCACATTTGTTCACATATGAATTTGAGTTTAATAAATGATACATTCTTTTCACAGTTGTTCAAACATGAATTTAAATATAATAACTAGGATATTTGTTTCTCAATTGTTCACAACTAACACTCATTTCTACAGTTTTGTATTGTCAAATGATTTTTAAACAATTATCAAATAAATTTATTCTGTTGTTTTAAGCTAAATATTTAATTAATAAATGTAAAGTGACATCACGTGCGAAACAATTGATAACTCAATCTCGTGGTTGTTTAAAGTTAAAAAAATGTACTCTCATATGTACTATAGACAATGATAAATTAATTGTTTTTTATTATTATAAAAAAATGAGTAAATGTTCATTTATGAAGAATGCTCAAAAAAAAAAAAAACACCTTGAGAAATGTAGTTTTATTGTATTAAATTAAAAAAATTCATTAATGTCACAAGGATGTGGTTGGCATAGTGGAGAGTTTCGCATTCAATACCAAGAGGTCTTGGGTTCAAACCTTGGTGGAGGCAAATTTATTTTAATTACTTATAGTTGTCAAGTAGAGGTCGGGGAAGGGTGGTTGGAGGTCCGGCGGGCGGTGGGCAGCAACCGGATGCCGGTGGTGGCGGCTATGGTCAGTGGCGGATGGTGGCGGTGGTGGGTGGGTGCGCGGTGGTGGCGGCGGTGGCTTTGGTTGGGTGGGATGGTGGTGGTGGCTTTGGTCGGTGGCGGATGGTGGTGGTGGCCAGCCGTGGGGGGAGGTGGCGGGCGGTGGTGGTCAAATGTAAATGTGGCAGTCAAAATGGTCAAAAGGTTAGAGGTGTGGAGGATTTTATTTGTGCTGGAGGTATTTTTGCCATTTTAAAAGGTGCGTGGTTGAAACGGTTATACATGTTATCACATACTGCAAAAGACATGAGATGGCACAAAGAAGAAAGGGTGGATGACGATGTTTTAAGGCATCCTACGGATGGAGACGCATGTAATTCATTTGATATTGACTATCATGGTTTTGCATCAGACCCTTGAAACATCAGGCTGGGACTTGCCTACCGACGGATTCAATCCATTTGGAGATATGAATGCAAATCATAGCACCTGGCCCATTGTTGTGGTTCCTTACAATTTACCGCCTTGGAAGTCTATGCGAAAAGAGTTTACAATGTTAACTATGCTTATTCCAGGGTATCCAGGAAAGGAGATAGATGTTTATTTGCGACCATTGATTGATGAGCTCAAAGAGTTGTGGGTCAATGGTGTACAAACCTTTGATAAGTACTCCGACACACAATTTACATTACGGGCCATGCTAATGTGGACAATACATGATTTCCCTGCTTATGGTATCACTTCAGGTTGGAGCACAGCTAGTTATAATGCATGTCCGATCTGCAAGGATGAGATAACCTCTAGATAATTACTTTTTTCCCTACCTTTTTCTATTGACAATTCCATGTGATTACTGCAAGGAGACGAAGTCTTTATTTGTGTTGAAGTTATTTTTATTATTATTATTTTGTAGGTAACTTCTAGTTGGGGCGCTGGAAAGGTTTGTTTCACGGGACATCGTAGATGGTTGCTTCAGATCATCAATTGCGGTATAACACCTCTAAGGACGATTTTGATAGCACCAGAGAGTTCCGTGCAACTCATTATGAATTGGATGGAGAAGAAATTCTAGAGAAACTAAAGAGTTAGTGTTTCCTCATTTGGAAAATCATGTCCTAATATTCAAAGGCCACAGGAAAATAGTAATGGATAAAAAAAGTTATTTTTGATCTTCCGTATTGGTCAAAGTTAAAGCTCAG